>CAEGAE010073437.1:0-54292 GCA_903067095.1 Girardinus metallicus
TCCAGAAATGTGCAGTTCTAGGCACAGCCAAGATACTGCGCAGAACCCTCAAGCTCCCAGGCCTCTGGTAGAGGACCTGAGCTCAGAGGATGAAAGAGACCACCCGCAGAGGGTGAGAAGGGAATTTATATATATATATATATAAATAAAACACTTTAGCGTTTCATATAATGGATTTGATTTGCTTCATAGCTGTGGACAGCATAAATATACATTCTCACATATAAAGCCCATAATAATCATACAACAGAGATCTGATATTTCCATATGTTCCTAACAGAGCCGTTCACTCTCAGACTGCAGCTTCACTGCTGGTACCTAGATGTTTAGCAGTAGAATAGGAGGCAGATCCTTTAGTTCTGAGGCTACTCTCCTCTCTGCTTTAGAAACCTGGTATTCTTTTAAGACCAGATTATAGTTCATAGTTGATAAAGTAGCTTTAGTCTGACTGAACCATCTCTGTAGATATGCTGCTTAGACTGCTGGAGGGCATACTGACCACTTTCCTCACTCGGCTACACACTCATACTACTTGCCAATTTCACTTGCTTCTTTAGTTCAACTTTTAACTTTCTACCAGCTTTTTCTCTTCATAGAAGCTACACTGAGTCCCATTCTGTTCCACTGGAGGTTTCTTCCTGTTAAATGGGAGTGTTGCCCTCTCCACTGTCTTTGCATGGATTGCTGTAAAGTCAACTACACAATGAATGCGGCTGTCCAGTGTTGCTTCCTGCTCGACCAGGAGGAGTGAATACTACAAGTCAGTGACTCTATGCAATAGGCTGGGTTCATTTAGATAAAAAACTGGGTAACACTTTATTTGCATAAGACTGACATGACACTGTCATAAACATAACATAAAACCTTCATGAATATGAAGAAGTCTTCATTAATGCTTATGACTGTTATGAAATGTCTTTTTGTGACTAATAACACTTTTAATACAAAGTTGCATTAAAACTTGCAGTGTCATGTCAGTCTTTTGCACACCCCTTCAAATAAAACGTTACTGTAAACTGTTTAACAAATTAATATAATAAACTCCAATTTTTGAGGATGAGTTTGGGATGTAATTGACTTAATCTGTCTGAAGGATTGGAATTACTTTTTTACTAAGCATCCTAAAATGAAGAACAGTGAGTTGGCACTAGATAAACTGAGTTGGTTTGAAATTAAATCGTGATTGAAGAAAATTATGATGATAAAATAGGTAGATGCTAAACCAAATTTCTAGATATCCTAATAAAAACTTTTATTCCAATAAATATTGTTTTAGATAGTTTCCTAACTTTTGATCCTACCAAGTTCAATCTTTCAATTTGTTTCACATGAGGACACAACTTAAAGTGATGTCATTGTTTTAAAAGAGTAATTAGTATTTTTGAGTAGGTATTTTGAATATCCAGGTTCCTTTTTGTTTTCAAGACAACAACAGCAACTGATTATTTATCTTCTTCTTATCTGTTTTAAGTCATTCATTATAATATGGGAAAATCTATTAACCTCAAGTTGTTCATAATCTTCTTTTGCTGCACACTCACTAGTAGTAACTAAACAAAACAACGCCGCAAACTTTATTAACCCTTGATTTTTCTCCATTCCCCAGATGTTCAGTATATGGTTGATTTCTTTTTCATCCTACCCAACTCTCTGTTCTGAATCATGCTGTCGTCTTCATATGCGCTCTGTCCTCTCTCCTTATATGCTTCCTGCCAAAGTCACAATTATGACAGCTGGCAAAGCCTGACTCTGTTTGTGTTCCCTTGCTACTTTGCTTTCTGTGCAGTTGTTCAGCCAAGCTTTAGATGAGTAGAGAGCTAAAATCTTCCTCCAGAGGACTGATCCCACTTCCACCGTCTTAGGAGTAAATCCAAACCTCACAGTTCATATTGTGAAAAAGGATGTATTTGCTGCCTCTCCTGCTGTGTGATGTTCTTGGGAAAAACACGAGGAATTTATGTAGAGACAATGCTTTGTTAGTGTCGTCTCTGCCTGTACTTTGCAGAGACGTTTAGAAAGCATTGAATTATGTTTGCACTGGTTTGCACGCCATTGTTACATAATATTTGAATGTATTGGCTTTTGTGCATTAGATTCATGTCCTCTGCTTACTGCAGGAAAAGGAAAAATGTAGATGCATCCATGAAACACCCTCTCACTAGCTACTTGCAGACTTTGGCTTTTGTTTCTGCTTCTACAGACCTAATTGTAAAGTAGAGAACCAAGTGAGCCAGCATGTTCAGATGTGGGCAGTTTGTTCTTCGCCGATTGGTAACTGCAGTTCTGCCACGCCACAACCACAATACAGAAGGAAAAATTGCTATGTGTAAATTTATAATTGTTATTTTCAATTCTTACTTTAGGTTTTAGGCATGGATTTATAACCAGTCTGACATAACATTTTGGCCACTGACAAACAAGTTGATTGATTATGTTTTTATTATGCCACCTAGAAGTGATTGGGATATATTAATTCATTGAATGTTTAGTGTAGTAGCAGAGTGAGGAAAAGTGGTCAGTTTGTCCTCCAGCAGCCTAATATAACAGTATAACTAGTTCAGGATGACTTAACCACTTAGAATCAGGATGAATCAAATGGAATCAGATGACTTAACAACCAGATCAGGCAGTACACTCTACCTCTACCTCCCTAGACCCCAAAACATTCAACAACTGGCCTGTTGAATATTGATGTTCATTGAGTAACACAGGAGTCAACATCTGGTTAAGTAGTGTGGTCAAAGGGTCAGAAAGGTGCACCAAAAACAGCATCAGCCACCGGTTCCAGATTTTTCTGATGAAGTTTTTTACTTTTTTTTTTTTTGCCTCTGACATCCATCTTGAACATCTGAGAACTCATTGTTCTTATAGTCAATTGGCAACATACCTGCACTTGACTAAACCACAATGAAACAGGTCAAACCAAACAACAAAATCTAAACAAAAGCAGGACTAAGATCATTAATTTAATTTACAAACTCATCTACATAATTAAATGGTCTGCAAAATAAACCTTGTAATATAGGACAACTCAAAAGGTTACTTTAAAGAAAAAAACAAACAATATAATACACAAAAGAAAACCCTCTAATTGGCAGAACCCAGCAATGTAATCAATGACATCATCCAGCCATTTAAGAAGGAAATACTGGGCTAGCTACACCTGCCCTACTTATTAGTTCAGCTACATAATAAGAAATGTTTTGTTCGATTTGTCTGGATTCCTGCACATGTAGGTATAGAAGGAAATGAAGAAGTAAATATATTAACTAAACAGGCCCTGAAATCAGATATTATCAACTTAAGTATTCCTTTAAGCAAAAGTGAGGGGAAATCTATTATTCAAAATAAAATCCTTAAGATTTGGCAGGAACAAAGGGTTAATCATGATACTAGCAGTTATTTATGTAATATTCAATTTTCTCTGGGGGGTAATAGTTGTATGAATGGAAGGCGGAAAGAAGAGGTAATCATATCTCAACTTAGAATTGGTCATACTGGACTTAATAGTTATCTTTTCCGAATAGGGAAACATGAAACTGGGACTTGTAATTATTGTAATCAAATGGAAACAGTGGAACATGTCTTATTAGAATGTAATAAGTATTCAAAGAAACGTCAGCATTTAAAGTTGATACTAAATAGAGAGAAAATAGGATTTTCTATGGTAAATCTTTTAGGACATAAATCAAATTCTGTTAGAAATCAATTAATTAGATAAAAAAACTGGGTTATTTAATCATATTTAAAGTATATGTGCATGTATGTACACATACATACACCATTGAGGCATGCATTGTTAAATTCCCTTTGAAATCATTGTTGACCACACTCCAGTCCAGTAGGTGGCAGTAAATGCACCTTAAGTTAGTTGCCATCCGCCATTAAAACCCAAAAGAAGAAGAAGCTACACTTGCCCTGCTCCAGAAACTACTAGGGACGAACACTGGTGAGTAAAAAAGGAAAACAAGTAATTTACCATAAATATACCTTGAAACGAAAGAAACAAATTCATCCAGTGGTCCAGAAGTGTTAACTTTAACCAAAACATATACATAGATGGGAACTGCAACATAATATTACCACAAACAAACCCCGGATAGTGAGTGAAGCAAAGTTGCAAAGTAATGTTTAAATTTAAGCATTATGACCAACTACAGACAGAGTAAATGAATCAGAAATAAGAATAAGGGACAAATGGCAAACACACTGAACCACTTTGTCACATTCCCCCCACCCTTTAAGTCAAAGTCTAAGAAGCTGCTTTCAGTAGTTGGTAAAAGAAGCAAAACTTTTTGTCCTTCCGTAAAGGTCCTCCTGCGAGCCGTTATATCATATTACTGCGTTTGGCGCTGCTGGGCATCTACTAGGTGACTATGAGCCATTTCCTGAAAATGTTCAATCTTGTCCCTCATTTTCAATATATGAGAGTGATGTACACTGTTTTTCAGGTGTGGCCCCCTCCCAGGCCTCTTTGAGGACATCCAGTGGTCCCCTGACAGTATGGCTGTACAAGAGTTGAAAAGGAGAAAACCCAGTAGATGCTTGAGGTTCTTCTCTATAGGCAAAAAGTAGAAATGGTAGCCACTGGTCCCAGACTTTCACAGAGTCTTTTACAAACTTCTTCAACATTGACTTCAGGGTTTTATTAAACCTTTCAAAAAGTCAGTCGGTTTGAGGATGGTAAGGACTCTTTTTGATTCTACTAATTCCCAAAAGTTTGTTAACTTCCATCAATGGGTTAGAAGTGAAGTCCTTGGTATTTAAGGATTTCTCTGAGATTACCCAGCCTTGAAAACATCTGTATCAGACAATTAGCTATTTGGTGGGCTTTAGATCTTCTCAATGGGAAAGCTTTGGGGTAACTTGTTGCATAGTTGCACACCACTAAAATGTATCTATGTCCTGAGCTACTTCTCTCCAATGGACCAACAATGTCCATGGCAGAGAAGAGGGTGTCTATTACAGGCATAGGAATAAGTGGGGCTCTGTCACCTTTTCTACTTGGAGCCATCAACTGACACTGTGGAGATGATTTGTAGAATTGAACAGTGTCTAAAATCTGTTGAGGCCAAAAAAACGATTTGACATTCTGGAGAAGGTTTTCACATACGGCCCATTCTGTTTGTGGCCACTGGCATCTGGTTGCAATTCTTTTAAACGGTGTTAAATAATGTTCAATATCTTCATCCTCACCATAGGGCTGCGTCTTTAGACCTTTTCTACTGGCTGATCTCAGACTGGATGATTGTGGCCAATCAGACGTGTCGGGAAGGTATCCTCTCTGTAGAACCGATTGCTGCACCTTTGGTCTCACTGCAGGACTGGGCAGCGTTCCAGGATCAGCTACTGCACCCTCCATCTGCATCTGATGCTCTCTGCATTCTGTTTGGACCTCCTGCTGAAGTTCTCTGAACTGGTGTTGCATTTTCCTCCACCGTTCATCTTGGTGTTGTCTGTCCTGCTCCCATTTTGCTTCCTGGTCAACATGCTGCTGCGTCAGGCCTTTTAATAAAGCTAAATAAAGTTGTCTACTATCATCTACTCTTTAAGTCAAATACATTTAGTGTGTTTTAGATTTTGAACCTAAATGTGTGAGGTTGTGAAAGATAGACTTAAGAGTAGTAAGTTGTGTTAACTGTTTTACTAATTTTGTCTAACCTCTAAAAGTTGAATAAACTAGAGTTTTTATGTTGGCACTTAAAAAAACAAAAGAAAAAGACAGGAATGGGAACTATTTTCCAATGTGCTTAGCGACATATTTTTGTATCCTGTGTTGTTCCATGAGTGAGTTGGAAGTGTGTTACATTCATCTGACTCTTGTGTGTTAAGGCAAATGTTCATTTTAATGCTTGAGGATAGTGTCTTGTTTACACTAAATATTTTTGAGTAAAATTCATTCTAATATTTAATAAAATTTATTGTCAGATCAAAAAAAATTTTCATGCAATTTGAAATAAGAATTTAAATTATTCTAAAATATCTAGTAAAGTTACTAGTTATTTTAACTTGATATTGTAAGTAAAAATAATAGAGAAATGTGTGCTCTTTAAATAGGCCAGGGTTGTTTTTTTCTTGCATATTGTGAAATAATTATATGGTTTAAATTGCGGCATTAAGTTAAAATTCACAATACAACATTAATGAACTTAAAAAAATGAACTTAAAGAACCAGTGTTTAGACAATTTGACTCTTGTTGTTAAATCAACTTCATGAAATTTAATTTCTGAGTTAAAGCCAGAAACATTTTCTTGTTGACTTAAATTGCATTTTCAAGACAGCAGGTGGACTTTTATTTTCAAGTTAAACCACCTTTAAATGTTTTACAGTGTGGCTGTTGCCAAACGTTGTGAGTTTAGCAACAGTACTAAAAGAAAACCTAGGATTATTTTTGTTCTCTATTAATGATGAAAATACTTGGCGAAAAGTCTTTTTTATACAGCCGTAGACTATTTTTCTACGTTAACACTCCTCTAGATGTCTAGCGTGCCTTTTTCTCTTCAATTTCCTATTATTCTGTCACAATTCACAGTGATGGTGGTGAGGCAGACACTGAGGACCCAGGTTGGAGTGACAAAATGATGATTTAACGTTGATCAAAAATACAAAGTCCAAAATGCAGGTGGCACAGAAAAGAGCGAAAAGCTAAAGCTCAACTACTGGAAACATAATGGACAAGAGCAACAAGATAGCCAGACCAGACACGACAAGACGAGGACCCAACAAGGAACACAGGCGGGTTTAAATACACAGGGAGACAATCAGGAGAAACAAGGGACAACTGGGGACAGTCAAGGGGTAGACAGGACAACACAGAGACTCCACAGAACACAGAAACCTAAATAAACACACAGAAAAACTCAAATCACTACATATTTTTAAAGTATTGCAAAATAAACCAGGAAACCCACCTCCTGTGGACGATTATGTTTTTGAGAGGGCTATATTGTCAGATGCCACGCATAATGAGAAAGTAACACATCAATTTGTGAAGGGCTAGAGATTAAATTGCTGCACTCTATTGTGCTTCTCCGAGATACTGAACAAGAAAATTGTTTTGTTGTAAAAAAACAAAAAAAAAAAAACATTTTTTTTTTTACAAGTTGTTGCAGCATAACCTGATACAAAATCTATTAGAATGAAATTTCCTCAGGTTTGGAGCACTCAATTAAAATAAGCTCAAATGTTATTAAAAACTGTCAGACAGGACAGGGATATGTGGAAGAGCTGTTATTTTTTATGTCTGTGGATTCAAAATGAGTCTAGCTGTTTTGACTCTGGCATATATAAATCAGAGATCACACACTTTTTTAAATGTTTGATCTAAACTTTAACACTAACTATTCTTATTGCTACATTCTCACTGGCTAATGAGGGTTCTATCCCTAGCTTAACTGTCACTTGGTTTGTAATAAAACCCCATTTAGGGTCGACGTTGGTTTAATTGTTGTTTAAATAGCTAAAATAAGCAAAACAAAGCCTCTTGTGACTATAGCCATTCTCCATCCATCCATCCATTTTCATTACACCCTTGTCACTTAGTGGGGTTTGTAGGGGTGTTGGTGCCTATCTCCAGCCACGTTCCGGGTGAAAGGCGGGGTACACCCTGGACATGTCGCCTTTCTCACTGATGTGATATTTTTCTGCAAGAAGTAAGATAAATTTTAGTAACAATTGCTTCACAAAACATAACCTAATAAATCTAAACAAGGTTTGAGATCATGGAACGAATAAAAAAAGTGTTCCAGCATTACTGTGGTTGTATAGTGAAGATTAGCGCAGACCTATGAATAGCCTTAATATCTAATATGGCTTGCAGTGAGCTCTGTTATTATGAATCAACGGTATGCTGATACAGAAACAGTCATTAAATGCAGAAATACAATATCAGAAAACTGAACAAAATGTCCTAACCCTCCCTCAGCTCCAGCTTCCATTGGCCATCTATCAGTTACTATGCCATCAAAGGAAGACGTGATTAGCGGTGGCTCTGTCAAAGTTAATGATCATGTTAGGACGACATATTGGGCTTTCTCAGGTCATCTCCTCCACTCTTAATGTTGACTTGGAGGCAAAATCTCTGACATGGTACAATCAGAAGGTCCTTATTGGAACAGTCTATTGTCTTGATTGAGCTCAAGTTTCACCAATGAGGCATCAGCAGGGGCCTGAGCTCCCTGGGGCATTGGTGAAGTGGGAAGAAAATACAATAAAGTGTCAAGGCCAATTAAACTGTAAATGCATCACGCCTAGCTCAGTCCTTTTGCTTATTTGATGCAAAAGGACTCTAGCAAAGTGACTTTCACAGATTTTAGATGACAAAAACATGCTTTTAAGAATTAAATTTCTTGACTCGTACGCTAATTGTAAGCTGGAGTAGACATCTGTTTGGCTATTAAGAATAACTCGACTCTTACTAGAAACTCCTATCAACAGCCAAACATTACTTTAACAACTTGCACAGTTGTCATCGAAATAAATACATAAAGTACACATGAAAAGAAGAAATGAAACCAAATTACCATTGCTGGGATCAAACATTGATCATAAATGGCAGTTGATGAATTTGTATTTATGCAGGCTCACAGTTAAGTAATTAATGTCTGTTTTAAATCTGCTGCAGTGATAACTCAGGATAATAAGAGGGAGTATGATGCAAGCTAAATGCTTTGTGCTTGACACATGACTGATCAGTTGGTTACATGGCTGACATAACCTAATGCTGAAAGAACATTAGCAGAGTAAAGCTTGATTGATTCCTTGTAAAGCATTAATCTGTAAATTTAACTCTGACATGTTATCTGTCAGAAGGTGAAGGTGGTTCAGTGACCTGGATAGCTGCTAACACTGGTTGATATCAAGAATGATTTTTTATTAAGAGTCAGGTTTTTTATTAACATGAATTGTCTGCTAGTTTTTCCATAGTAAATTACTTACATAAACTGCCTACCATTCAAACACTAATGTTATTTTGTTGTGAATCAGAAATTTAAAAGAATTATGGAAAATAATTTATTTGTATGGGAATACAAATAAAAATGCGCTTTTGTCCAAACATGTTTCTTCTTCAGGAACGATGGAAGCAGGTGTTGGTTACAGATGCCCTTCACCACCTCATAACTACTTATTTACATGGACACACTCATTATAATAGCTACTTATTCAAAGTAGTTTGTGTCCTTGGATCCGATTTTTTTGAGTATGAGATGAAGCTGTTTTATCATGGGACAATTTGGACTCATTGTGCACCATCACTCACCACTCAGGGGTACTACATACAGCAGACCCCGCCTATTCACAGTGCAGTCGCGTATTTGCAGATTTTTCTGTGGAACATAATTATCAGGACTCTGGGTCTTCCGGTTTGTTTTTGTTTTTCTGCTCCCCTTTAGTCTTATCAGTTATATTCTAGTTCACTTTTGTTTAACTCTTGTTGGTCATTCTGGCTTCATTATTTGACATAGCTTATTTTGTTGGATTTGGCTTGTCCTTGTTTTCCCTTTATTTCAGCCTTTTATAGTTATGTTCATTTCTTATTTATACTCTAGGGCTAGTCATTCTTCATTGTCAGAGTTATTTTCTGTTCCAGATTATCATGTTTCTTTAGTCAAAGTTTATTGGCAGCCTATCCAGGAGCACCATTACTTCTCCTTGGCACTAACTGGCTGTACCCCCCAAAAAGCAGACGGTGACAGTTAGCTTCTGCAGTAGAGCCAAAACGGTTTCCAATGTGCTTATAATACATGTTAAGGTATATTTAGGCAGTTATAGGCGTTTTTATAGGGGACTCAAGCATTTGTTTATTTCAGTTATTCACATGTGCCTGTTGTTTTTAACCCCTGTGAATACCAGGGGTTCTTCTTTTGTATGGTTATAAAAAAAGACAACCTTCCTGATATTTCTTTACAGTTATGTTGTTTTTCTGTTTTCTTTTCTTTATTTTTTTTGCAACCAAAGTTTGGTCTTTCAGTCTTCCAACTTGACCTTAACTGAGGCAGCTCCTCCAATAGATCCGCAAGGTGAGTCTTTCCAGCTGAATCTATATCCATCTGCTGTCATATGTGGAGCAGGAATGGAGAAATTTATTTTGATTGAAATGAAATGGGTTTTTTGTAAAGTGCCTTGAGACAAACATTTGCTATAAATTGGCGCTTCGTAAATAAACTGAATTGAATTGAAGTAAGGAGTTCACAGAATAAAGAAAGAAGCAGACTGAGGATGTTCATGTCCTCTGTCATTAGAGGAACTCTGTATGACATAAGAATTATGTTCAGGGAAATTGCACTTTTTCTCAGTGTCATTGCCAGTAAAAGGATGGGTACTTTACAAAACAAGTTGTAGTCCGCATTAGGAAACTTTTTCAGAAATAGTCAGTTGTGTTAAAGCTGTGTTAAAAACTTGCCTAAAAGCTTCATTTCAAAACGCAAAGCAAGAGGGAAGCAGGGGAACTCCAATCCTCTCATTACAGTACCTTACAAAAGGATTAATCTTTTGTTCAAATCGATGGTTTTTATTTGAGTGCTTTAAAAGTTTTGAATGTTTCCTTTCAATCCATCGAGTTTTATTTGAGTTTTTACACGAGGGTTGCCTGTGCCTAAATGCTCACCAAGGACCATTTGGGAGTCTTCCTTCCAACCATCTAAAAACCTGCATTATTATCTGGTCACTGCGTGTGGTCCTTTTAGGTGTGTGCACAGAAAAGAGAACTTAAACAAAACCTTAACCCCACTTGAATTTTTCAAAATGAAAATAACATCTGCAGTTAAGATGCAGATGTAAGCAAGTAAACTTTATAAATAGCAAGTTTCATAAGTCAAAAACCAGAAAGTGCTTAAAAGGGCAGCGTTATGTATTTTCCAGGCACATACTGACAGTTTCCAAAAAAAATGTAATACAATGGAAAAGTAGTTTAATTCCCATAATTCCACTCAGAAAGTTAAACTTTCATATGTTATAGATTCAGGGAGACTGAGGATGTTCATGTCCTCTGTCATTAGAGGAACTCTGTATGACATAAGAATTATGTGCAGGGAAATTGCACTAAAAGCAATTTAGTGCACTTTTACATATTACCCCATTTCTCTCCTAAACAATAAAATGAGCATAAACATCATTGAGATGTTGAGAGGTGGCATTTTCTTTTACAGATTGATTTTATTGCATCATTTGCTTAATGATTATTAAAATACTGGCAAAATAAACAAAATATAATAAAAGCAGTGTTTGGCTTGCATTTCTGCCTATTCAGTTCTTGGTATGTTTTGGCTGAAAGTGTATTTTTTTTCTGGAAGATCATTCAATGAGGGAAGTTCTATAATGCTTCTGAATATTGCCTTGGTTTCATTAAGCAGAATACTCTTAAGTTCAGAGAGCAGAGAATGCAGTATGAGGATTTGGCCCTCCAGCACATTTGGAGGGCCTGGAGGTTGAAACATCAACCCTGAATGAGTGGTTTCCTTCTTTTCCACTTAAGGTCTCTGTTGTCATGGTAACTAGTCTTGCCTTGACCATTGTGTTGTGAGTTTAAATGAGATTTCTTGTAAATAAAGAAAAAGTATAAGAGTGCTCTGCTAATAATACAAACTCGATGTCTGAGTATAATAAATAGCAATTCTTCATTAACAGGGCTTCTTGTGTGTTATTCCTGCAAGGTTTCATATGTAATTTTAAGTGTTACTGCAAAGTAACCTTAAGTAGGTTTCTATCTGAAGTGATAATAAACAGCTCTAATGTTCATTAGCTTTTCTACCAACAGTGGTGTGAAAAAGTCTGCCACTACCCGACTTCCTATTTTATGGCATGTTTGTTACACTTAAGTGATACAGAACATCAAGCTAATCTAAATATTGTTCAAACACAACAATAGTAAACACAAAATGAAGTTTTTAAGTGAATATTATTTTGGGAGAAATAAAATCCAAACGTTCATGGTCTTACTCATTTAAGGATGACGAGAGTTCCAGGGGTAAGTAAGAGTCATCCAGGGAGCCTAGATTGACAGAAGTTCAGTGTTTGGTGAAGCTGTCCTTCATACTGGAGCTGGGGAGCAGTGATGCATCAGAGTGTGGACAGACAGGTGAGTAGAGTGGAAGAAGAGGTAGAGTATGGACCCAAGGGGCAGTTACACAGAGGGCCGGAGAGAGGGACAGGAATCTGCATGGGTAGGTGTTCTCCATGCAGACACTGCGTGGAGCAGACATGGATGAAACGGATCTCTGGAGTCCAGAATTCAGACATCAACAGCAGCTGCGCTTCAATTACAAATATGCACAAAACTTTGTCAATATTCCGCTAATGTCGAACAAGTACAATTTGACAATTTCAGTGTTTTTTTTAAATAAGAAATGCAATTAAAATCACACATGAATAAGTTTGTTTACTCATCATTAAAAAATATGTCACACCATGATCCTCTTACCACTTCCTGTTATCTTTTTCTTTGTGGTTTGCACCTTAGTAACATCAGGGTGTTGATCATGTGACTCGTGATGTGAAAAAAAAGTGTTTTTTCAAAATAAACCAATTTTGATACAGCCTAAAAAACAACCTGCTACTGGGAAAACTTTTTATGGAAAAACAAAATTGGTGTGTTTCCGCTGAGTAAATTTTTTTTTCCAAATGTCAAATTGATCCGCTATACGGTCATGGTGATAAATGAAGCTGTTCATTTTGTTTTGGTGTCGCTTCCAAATATTGAATTAACAATAACAGTCGCCTCGTTTGGATCGGCACTTCTGTCTTCGCAGAGGAGGACGGTTGTTTACAGTGCAGGGAATTTCCGATAAGCTTCATAACATTGAATTGACGCATTACATACGTCACAAGCAAAATTTTAGCAATTGGGTAAAATTTAAAACCTCAACACAGTCCCGCCTCAATAAAGCAATGGTTTCTCAGCAGCCAAGAGCCCAGATCCTCTGTACGAAGCAAACTGTAGTACAAGGGACTGCTTTTTTACCAAGTTAGTGCAGTTCTCCTATTTGAACAAGTTATTATCTTAAATTAAGATTTGTATTATCTTATGTGGTAAAATGGTAAAATATAGTAAAAAAAATTGTTAAATTGGATGAATTTATCTCTAGCCTCATCTGTCGCTGGTCTGGGTGCAGTCCTAAATTCTAGTTGCACATGTTCCGTCATATTGGTCCTACAACAGGTACACAAAACTCTTCACTCAAAAGATATACAGAGTAGTCCGATTAGACTTTTCAGCTGTGTTGAATGTGATTGATCACAACTTGGTTTTTAGAAAAACTTGAGCTGTGTGGTTGTAAACCATCAGCACTAAGCTTGATGAAGAGCTACTTGTCCAATACATCACAGTAAGTGTATTTCAGTGTTAGTTTTTCAAAACTGGTGTCAGTGGGCTGTGGAATTCCACCAGGCAGCTGTCCTAATCCAGTCTTGTACGCTATTTTTACAAATGATTTTGCAAGTTTTAGTATAAAACTTGCTAAATCAACAATGTACTTAGATGATACTACTACATCTGCGAAATTTTCAAAATTCACTTGTATTGGGTTAAGCCAGACTTCTGTTTTTTGTACTAGTTTCCATTAGTAATTTGTGACCTCATCACCTTGACCTTTGCACCTCTTCCCAGAGGAGTCTGGCATTGTTAGATGGCCAACACTTCCTCCCATTTTCTCATCCCCTTATCCGCTCCCATACTCCATAGACCCCTGGGTAAATGTCCTTAGGGAAACCTTTGTGAAGTTTAGCTTCCATCTTTAGCCCTTCACTTCAGTTGTGCCTTGCTAAGTGTAAGGAACTATAGTAGAGGATCAGGAATTCTCTGCCACATAAATCTGAGGAGATTACATAGAACATTTATTTCTGAACAGTGCATTGGGTGTGAACGACTCTCAGGGGTAACAGAAGTAGTTGCTCCAACAGCAATTTCACAGAGTGTTTGCAGCTTTTGAAATCAACATTATAACGCTGAGCTAGGGAGGTGTCACATGTCTATTGAACGTCCATATATTTGCTTGGGAAAAATCAATACGTGATTAAATATTTAAAGAAATATAAGAAATCCCATTATCTCACATGACGCACATTGCGGCTTGTCAACATACACACAGAATGAATGGATTTTCCTGCTTAGATTATTTCCAGATTTTCACTCACTTATATATTTAGCTGTATTTTGACACTTTTTAAATTTATTTAAAATATCAACAAGCAAAACATGAAAATAGAATAAAATAACTCTGATAAATAATATATAGCTCTAACCTGGATTAAGTGAGTATAGTGGATGGATGGGCTGGACAGTGGCAAATTTGACAAAACTCTTGCTTTGCAGAAGAAACAGCCGGGATTTGAATTCTGGCCATTGGCCTTTCTTACAATATGTATAAATTATATTGCAAGAAATATAATTTCTTATAAACTCTTTCTTGGAGTTTGCATGTTCTCTCTGCATGTATTAACTCTTTCATGGTCCTAAAGTATACAACTTTCTAATTTGTACTTAGATATGTATGAAGGTTGTTTGTCCTGTGTGTCTCTGTGTTGCCATGTGATAGACTGACAACCTGTCCAGGGAGTACCCCTCCTCTTGCCCATTGACTGCTGAAGATAGACAGTAGTTCCCCATAATAAGGGGGTTTAGATGAGAGTTGATGGAAGGAGGAACTGTGTCTACTGTCTCTAATTACACTTTGAGTCCACCAGTGCTTTAATGGGAATTTAATTTACTCTAAAATCAAAAAATTAAAGTGGAATGTTCTCTGAAGTAAAAATTTTGTCAGCAGTTCTTCAGCAATCCGGACTTTAAAATCCAAGATGGCATTTGTCTCCTTTAAAGGAAGAAATCAGAAAGTTTATATTTTACATCAAATGGTTTAAATATACCCCACAAATAAAGTTTTGACCAATCTCTGTTAGTGAATGCACTGCTACAGTGTTAAAATGAAAAACATGCTAAGGAATAGATTAACATTGATTAATGAGTTAACATAATTTAGAATTGTAATAACCATGGTTTCTGTTCATAACGTTCAGATGCATTTTTTGGTGCATATTTTTCTATCACAGTTTTTCCTTCCACTCATAGGTGCCGGAACAGGGAAGGGCAAGGGGTCATCTGTTGGCTGTTGAAATTCCTTTTTGTCTTCTAAATGACAAACACATTAAAGTTAATTCATGGTGTTTTTCATTTTGTTTTTAATGCAAAAATATTGTCAGCAGTCTGTTTGGTTGTCTATCCCACTGGAATCTGCGCTGCCTTTTGGTTTTAGACCCACAGCATCCAGATAGCGCTGTTGCGCCAATGTGATATTGCGCTGGAACCATTAGGTTGTCCTACTGTCCTGCTGTTCTAAATTGGCATTGCTGGAGAATATTTGACACGACTACGAGGAGAACAGAAACAATAATAAACACACAAAGAAACTCAAATCGTCACATTAGCCCCCCCTCAAGGATGCCCAAAACAAAAGTGACAAAACACACAAAGTCCAGAAAAACTATAAAGAAAAACAACCCACCCGGGGTAAGCGGAGGGGCGATGGACGGAGGGCTAGGGTCCACGGAATAAACTCAGATAGAAAATTCATTATATCAATTGAACAGTTCATAGGCCGGCTCTGACGCAGGAAGCAGAACCCAAGAAGTGGTTCCGGTGGACAACTCCGACGCAGGAAACGAACCCCAGGAAGTGAGTCTGGCGAACGACTCTGACGCCGCTGGATCTTCAGGAGGAGTGGCCATAGCCTCGAGAGGCGGAGCCAGGCAGGAGTCTTGGATGGAGCGCTGGGAGGCGGAGTCTCAGGCGGAGCACAGGGAGGTGGACTTTCAGGCGGAGCACAGGGAGGTGGAGTTTCAGGCGGAGCCCAGGGAGGCTCGGAGGGAACACAATGAGGCGCTAGGAAACTCGGAGGCCGGGGTTACAGCTGGCTCAGGAAACTCTGGAAACTCTGGGACGTACTCTGGAAACTCGGGAAACTCAGGAAAGGACTCTGGAACAACTCTGGGGCGTGCTTGGGAAACTCTGGAGTGGATTCGGGGAACTCTGGAACGGACTAGGGAAACTCTGGGGCAGGAAACTCAAGAACTGGAACTAAAAACGCTGGAACGGGGGCTGGAAGCTCTGGCACGGGGAACTCTGTAAACTCTGGAACCGAAACTGGAAACACTGGAACGGGGAATGCTTTCTCCGGGGAAGACCAGGCCACCACCCGCGCCGCTTGTCGTCCAGGCGCCAGCCTGGCCGCCTGGAAACACATGACTATGGGAATCTAGGCTGGTGACACTGAAACGGTGGCGACTGGAGGCAGGCACGGAGAGGCGGCGAGGGCAGCAGAGGCGGAGGCGAACGCTGAAGCCAGAGCCGGACTCGAAGATGGAACCGAGGCAGGTGCGGGAGCAGCAATGGAGGCAGGTACGGAGGTTGGTGCGGAATGTCTCTTCTGAATAAA
This sequence comes from Girardinus metallicus, assembly GCA_903067095.1. Classification (NCBI taxonomy): domain Eukaryota; kingdom Metazoa; phylum Chordata; class Actinopteri; order Cyprinodontiformes; family Poeciliidae; genus Girardinus; species Girardinus metallicus. The sequence goes on from CAEGAE010073437.1 coordinate 16,426, forward strand.
AGAGTCATACAGTTCCAGCACCAACTCGAGCATAAAAGGGTTTCTTTTGAACTGCTCGATCAGGTAGTCAAAGTCCTCCTCGGACTGGATGTTGTAGATATCCTTCGGCATGTGAGACGTGGAAACTGCAGAGGCTGTGGAAGTGGGTTGTGGAGCTGCAAGAGACTGGGTGGACATCCGGTTGTAGTCGGACTCCAGTTGTAGTTCCTCCAGCAGCAGCGGAGAGGGCTCTGCGCCAACTCCAGCTGCTGCTGGATCCAGTTCTCTTGGGCCATGAACGCCAAACACTCACCATTGCTGTGGTGGGAACTCTCGGAACAGGCACACAAAGAAACTCAAATCGTCACAGTGCGCACTTTGGACTTGTAATAAGTAGCTGAGCACAGGGGTGCCCGCAGCTGTACGCACTGTGTGTACCTTGAGATTGTCCTTTAAGTAAAACAGAAAATAATATTTTTTTATTTTTTTTATTATATAACCCTCTTTACTATTAACAACATTTAGGAAAAAAAAGATCTATTGTGTCAAAAATATCTTGTAAGTAGCGATTCTGTGTGAGTCCGTGGAGTTGCGCACACCAAAGCCTAAATGTTATTGGTCAGTTTACTTTTGTAAATTTGGCGGCTTGGTACTTTTTCTGTAAACTAAAAATGAATGAGCGGAGCTTGAATCCTCCTGTAGTTTTAAGAGCGGTCTTTTGGATCCTGCTAGAGCTTTTTACAGTGTGCGCGGTTCTGGCGGGTCACCGGTTTATGAGCTTTGTGTGTGTGTGTGTGTGTGTGTGTGTGTGTGTGTGTGTGTGTGTGGTTTGACGAACTGAAGAGCTGCCGAGTCACCCGGTTGGACAACTGTTTAACCCGATGCTCGTGCTTTCACACCAATGATGTAAAGATGACAAAACCTTCATACAAACACGGTGTTTTAATACCGTCCATCTCTGTATTCAGCTGTTCGGCTGCAGGCATTTATCCGTCTTTTACATTTTTCCAGACTCCAGTTTTGAAAATGGAATAAAGTCCATTCCGCCATCTAAATGTGTAAGCCACAGCCCTTTCTTTAGCAAAGACTTTGTGTGGCATCCCGTAAATGTGGAGTGTGTTAGTGACTGTCTTCTGGACATCTGTCCAGAAGTTCAGCAGTCTTCCCCATGATTGTACAGCTTATTGACCTACACTGAGAAACCAAAAACTATTGCAGGTGTTTTAAATTAACTAGCATATAAAATGTTACTGTGAGAGTATTTTGGATTTTTATTATATGTAAGGGAGCTATAATTATTTCACAAGATGACTGTAATATATGTAATTCATAGTGTTGTAGTCAAAACTAACACAAGACCAAGTCAAGACCAAGACCAAGAGTCTATAGAGACAGAGACAAGACCAAGACTCTTTGGGTCTGAGATCAAGTCGAGACCAAGACTGAGGGAGGTCGAGACCGAGTCAAGACCAAGACCGGCATCCCGTATTACATGACACAATAAAATGTGAAATATTATCAAAATTGCTTCTTAAATTGATCTGAAAGATTCATATTCCCATAAAACACCTAGATATGAAATGCTTAGAGCTGAAAGACATTTAACCAATATCATTATCAATTCAAACTCTTCATTCTGCTTTGTTTCCCTCTCTGTGCCTCAATCAGCAGAGGTCTAGTGCCACCCCTAAAAAGATAACGCCCTGGGCGGTTGCCCATACTGCCCATGTCAGAACCCACCAATGTCACTCTGCACTATTAAACATAGCAATTAAAGCAATGCCCTAACGGTAAACAGTGCTCAACTATGAACACTATCTAAGGTGCAACAAGCAAGAAGTAACCAAGCACAAGGCGTGCACCATGACTATTCTCACTCTCTTTCCCGTTACATGAAGCCAGGCAACGCAGTGCTGCAATGAAGTGTTTCCCAGTCCTGGTCTTCAAGGCACACTGCTCTGCATGTTTTAGCTTGCTTTAACACAGGTGATTTCAATTGACAATTTTTTGTCCTGGGGCCAAAGATTCCTGGCGGCGCCCCTGTCAATGGCAGCCGGTGAGGAAATATAACTGTGCTTTTAAATCAGCTATTGTTCTGCCCACACTTATGTATCGGCCAATCAGCAGCTCTGACACACAGCGTCGCGTGAATTCTTGACTTATCATAGCTCTCCTTTCAGTAGGAATCGAGCTCCGTGCTTGTAGCAGTGTGGTTGGTTTATGGCTGTGTTGTAGCCCTCCACCAGAGCAACGACCTGACTGTCGTGCGGTGTACACGGCTTGTGTGCCCTGAAAATGTCAAGAAAGTGACTCACAAAGGAGACAGGACAGCCTGGACGCTAACGCTGGAGTCCTTGGAAGTTTTCTCGCTGGTTAACCTGACACTCCTGCTCCGTATCCGCAGCGTTAGGTAGGTTTTTTTTGGCGCCGTGCCGCTGTTACTGCCCTCTCCTTCATCGCTCCTCTCTCTAAGCCGCGGAGCTACTAGTATTAAAGTCACATTTTAGACCGGAGGTTTATACAGCCGTTATATGTTATTTTACATTCACTCATACTGACTGGTTACATAATTGCTGGGGGTCGGGGGGGAGGGTGGCATGTTCAGGGGAACAGGCTGGAAAATTACCCCTGTTGATACACGCACATATTGAGCTGTTGACAGAATCGTACATTAAAAGATGACAGTTACGCTGTTCTCACGAGGAAGTAGCGCGGAAGTAAAGGTTTTTAATTCTCGGGGTAATGGACTGATATCCCTTTAATAGGACTAAAGACATTTCCTGAATTTTAAGTTGTAGCCTATTCTTTAGACCAGTGTTTCATGCAGGTCTGTGTACCCTGGTCCTCAAAGTACACTGACCTGCATGTTTTAGATGTTTCCCTGCTGCAACACACCTCATTCAGATGGCTGCAATTAAGCAAAAGCCTGTTAATCAGTCATCAATTAAAATCATGTGTGCTGAAGCAGGGAAATGCCTAAAACATGCAGGGCAGCGTGACTTGAGTACCAGGGTCCTCAACTTGACACTACTTTAGGTGGTGTTAACCATTCTAGTTTATTAAAGGATTTAATTAGCAATAGCTTATTATTTCTAACATGCATACACAGAAATGTTGCAATAGTTTAATATCCATGCTGAATTAACCAATCGATCAAAACCCATTGGACCTACATTAGACCATTGTCCAACTATGCCCCTTTACTGATGACCTGTATCTGATAACTGGCAAACTGAGTTTGGTTATGAGCTGTCAAATGACATAAATAAATAATGGTATCTGTTAGGACTTCATTCTGAACCATCTGCCTCAGGCAATCACTGTATTCATATTTATGCTAAGTATCCATTGTGTGTGAGATGTAGGAGCTGTCTGTTGACATGTAGAAATACACAAGGTATCAGCCAAACACAAAACTAAATAAGTATTAGTGATATTTTATGTCCAGAACATCATAAAAAAGACGCATGACAAAAATACCAGAGGGCTGAGAAAACGGTATTCAATGGTCAGGAGGAGCCAGGAGCACATCTGCTGCATGCAGGTGGTCTGGGTATGAAAGAGAAGGACTAAGAGACAATACAGTATTTCTCAGTGCTAGCTGCTTTGACAGCCACAGCTGTGGAGCCCCAGCAGCTTATTTAAACTTTTGTTTCCGTGTCTGAAAACCACCCACAGTTCTTAGTTTCAGTGAAGCAGATATATGGCTGCCCCGTCAACCAAGCTGCAGAGTATGATGCAATTTATGAAGCCCCTCAAAGGAATGCTTGCTTTCTAGGAAGTCACCCACATTCATTAAGATCACCTGATGTCTTGTGTTGCTTCTGACTGCAAATCAAACCTTTGATTTGTTTACAAGATGTGGTCAGGAAGGGATGATGCAGCTGCATGTGGAGAGGTTCACATGCTGGTATTTCTTCTTCTCGGTTTCCTTTTGTAATGTGTAATCTCTTTGAGTTTTAAACAGTGAAAGAGACTATTTTAGTAGACTATTTAGTCATTGCTCGGTGATCAGTTTTATCCTTGACTGTCCTTATTTGATTATCACCAAATTGGAAGCTCCCAATATTGTATTGCAATCAGTGAATGCCTCCAAAGTTGTCCACAGAATCTCTGAATGGCGCATTTTAAGTGTAATAGTACCGTACATGTGTTTGTACTGTATCATTACAACACAAACATCACTCACTGACATATTCAGTTGGATGATGAATGCATCTGCCACAGGTGATCATTAATCTTATCAAAGAGAGGAGGTGCTTCCTTTTGAATTATATCAGGGGTCAGTGTAGAAAGTATGAGTATATGGAGATGTTACCGGAGGCTGATCATAGCAGTAATAGAAGAAATGTTTGTTGGATATGCTTTATTGTTAATCTTTGTTCATATAGAAATTATTAATGGTAGCACTTAAGATTTAAAAAAAATTCCTGCTTGTTTTAAACTAGTAGGAAATGAAATGTACAATTTGCCTTTTTTTATTAGCTTCTAATAGCAGTAGGTTAAATAAAAAAAATGGAGCGGTCCTGTGGTGCACCTCGGGGCAGAACAGTGGAATGTGATCTCAAAACACAGAAACTAACACAAAAACGTCTGTCAGATTCAATAATATCTTAATAGGTCAGTGACTATCCTCAATTGATTATCACCCTATATGGACAGGAATCAAAGGGTGGTCATCCCTACCTTCACTATCTGTGATTGGTTTAGACCAGGGGTCGGCAACCAAAAATGTTGAGAGAGCCATATTGGACCAAAAAAACAAAAAATAAATCTGTCTGGAGTCGCAAAAAAAATTAAGGCAACGCAGGCTTTAAGTGTTTATATTAGCTATTTTAGCCTACTATTAAAACGACTAAGTGCGTACATTCATGAGCATTCATGATTAAATGTTTATTTTCCCTGCTGTGCGTCCTGGAAGGAATGACGCACCACGTGACTCTGTTGTACGATGGTGCTTTAAGTTTACCTCCCGTTACAATATGAATGTATCATTTTTTGTTTCATTGATAAAATTAAATAAATGCAATGAAGAAATCAGATTTTTGATGTAATTTTTATGAAAATTCGACAGGAAAAGATATTTTTCCTTTTGGTACTCAAAAAATCTGCTCCCAAATGCAGTTTGTGTAACAACGATCGCTCCTTGTAAATAATCACGTTTAAGTCTGTGATCAAAAAACAACAAAACGGAACGTGCCCCTTTTCTGGGCAACAAATGGAGTGCAATAAAACTCAACCTGCAGTTATAAAATGAAGCAGTAGCCTTTTGAAAAGGTAAAGTATATAAAATTAAATTAATACAGTTTAAGTTTGATTTCTGTGCAAATGCCAAGCAAGTCAGTGCGATGGTAAAACATAGCAGCATCCTCTTCTCTTTTGACACACAACCAACGCAGCCTCAGACCTGAGGATGTTAAACATAATAATATCGCTAAGTGTCATTCTAAATATATACTGACAAAAATCACTAATCAGTTTATAAAAACAACTACTTTGTTACTAAAATATATCTGCTTAAGACAGGATTGTGTTCTTACCCGTTTAATGTGACTTCTGTTTATGGACATCACTGGACAGCTTCTCAACATCGAGTATGTAAGATGCAACTTTAACCTTGACGCAGCAGCTAATGTAGCATGCCTTCCTTGGAAATGACTTTCCACATTACCGTATTTTCCGGACTATAAGCCTCTACTTTTTCCCCACGCTCTGAACCATGTGGCTTATAGCCTGGTGCGGCTGATGCATGTACTGTTTTTTTATTTTTTATTTTTTTTTTTGGTAGGTGTGGCTTGTAGTAAGTGCGATCTATACTCCAGAAAGTACGGTTCTCTTTTTGTTATTTGACAACTTCTCGCTACAGAGCAAATATTCAGGTAATCCTTCCCAGCCCACTGGGCTTAAGAAGTTTTCTGGGGGAAACCCTGTAATCGTGCAATCAATGGATGCAAATGATTCGGTCCAACAATTGTAGAATCTCTCCTCAGCTATTTTCCTCTTTTCCATGACCCACCACACACCCGCTGGTTTGTTTACAACAATCTTTGTTGACGGAAATGTTGAAATTTTATATTTACTCTACACATTTTTATAGCATTGGAAAATGTTAAGAATGATTGTGTCATGTTTGTCCTCCTACAGAAACCATATTAAAACAAAAAATATATTTCCCACCCCCATCTTTTTCAATTTTCAAACATTTTTAAAGAAGCTCCAGGGAGCCACCAGGGCAGCACTAAAGAGACGCGGGTTGCCGACCCCTGGTTTAGACCATGATGTGGGTCTGAAGTGTGTCTCTTGTTTAGCCACAGGGAAACTTTAAGTTTCTGAGACATCATTTAAAAAATTCTTGAATGACTCGTTGCATATTTTATTGTTGCACCATTAAGAAAGGAGTAGCTTTTTACTCTACACTAACATTTTGGTGAAGGGATACAAGTTATAAATTAATGAGCTAATCTAAAATTGATTGATCTTATTGATCAGTTAACGATTACAGGGTTTCCCCAGAAAACTTCTTGAGCCCAGTGGGCCGGGCACTGAGGCGATCCACCAGTAGCCTGTTGTGTTTTTGTATTAAAGGATGTGAAGCTGACAGGAAATGTGAAATATTACTGGGTAACATTGCCAACAATACTTAAACCCACAGCTATTGCTGGGTTTCAGATGACGTAGCGCCGACGTCACCCAATGCAGATGGAGGGCCGAAAGTAAATGCAGCCCATTTACTTTTGTTGATCCAACATCAAAATGCCTAAAGTCTGTGTCCTGTACTGTTCCAACCATTCTAATAGAGAGAAAGATAAATGCTATTTTTGTATTTTGAAAATAGTTGGTCACAAGGGAGTTCTTTTTTTAAAAATTACCTAAAAAAAAAAGAGGAGAAAAGTGGATCAACAATCTGCAGCTAAAAACAGGAGGTGTAGAAACTAACATGCAGCGCCACTGTCTAACAGGTACCGATCGCATTGTTTAAATTGTATTTTCAGATACTTTATTGGACAGTTACTTAGAAAGACAAGCATTCATATGTAAGATAAGCTGTATTATTTTTATGCCCTAATGTGGTTAGCAGCTAACTCAGTGCTGAGTCCCGGACAGAAAATATGTTTATTCAGTGGGACTTTCATGCTAAAGAAAAAAAGTTTAATAAATTAAATATAACTTACCCAGCCAAGGTTTCCCCCTGTGTATTTTAGGCCTGGTTGCCCGTCATACATTACCAGCCCCACCGCCCGGCTAAGCCTTTCTTGTTTATGTTTTTAGGAAAATAGATATATATATATATAAAAAAAAAAAAAATCGTTTTTTATTTTTTTTATTTTTTTTTTGTCTTTTAAAGCCGTTGCTCTGAGCGTTTCACTGGTGGAGCAGATTTATTCCTAAAAACTAAGAGATATGTTTATAGAAGAAAGGGTTATAGTTTATGCATTTAAAGCCGGACCAATCACACTGCTGGCGCCTTTGCGCGTTGCCTCTCGCTCTGCAACAGCGGGATCGCGCGCGCCTCCTTTCACTCAAACTGGACACAGGCTGACCTGCAAGGATATTTACATCTACCCCCTGTGAGGAACTATGTTTCTTTCCAGAGTTTTTAGTCAAGGTAAGAGTTTAAACCCCACCGCGTTAGCTCTGGTTGCGCAGCTGAACCGCAGGAATAATGTGTAGTGGCGTTTTCAGAGGTGCGTTGAGGGAGCGGTGAGAATGATTTCTATTTATGGACAAAGAATTTTGTGCGGCTTTTACATTTCAACACGCTGCCCAGCGCCCGACTTTGTCTGCGCTGACAAAGTTTGTGTATGTGTTCCCGGTTGGCCGGTGCATTAGTGGTTAACGAACCAGCGCTAACCAGCATCATGCAGATTCAGCCCGTTGAGGAGCTTTCGCGCTCGCCTCACGGTCATGCATCACGCTGGTTTTATATTATTTTATTATTATCGTTAGTATTATTTTTCCGGTAACACGATGTATCAAACCATATTAAATGCTTTGTCCACTTAGTTAGCCAAAGTTAATGTGCGGGGCTGTGCAGAGATCTGAGAAACTCGTCCCATTAACTGGACCATCCAAAAATAGTTTGTGTCCCCTTGTTTAAACCTCAACAGATACGAAATGGAACAGCTGCTAGATCCACATTAGCAGCATTGAATTAAATCTCCCGTTTGTTGAGTATCTCTGGCGCAGTGAAGCGAATTTAACTCGTGCAGGGCCGGTCCAAGGCTGTATGAGGCCTGGAGCAAAATTTGACTTAGGGGGCCCTTTTGTTGCTAAAACCATCAGCACCTCTAACGGCTTCAGTGTTAGATTTGGTGAAATTTGGAAGAGGGGGAGTAGTTTAATTGGTCAACCTAAAAGTTATCATTGCGGGTTTACTAATTTGTATTTGTGAACAAAGAGAGCTCAAACTAAAAGATTAAACTCATAGCATCAGATTGTTGCTATGTTAACAAAACAAAATGAATATTGTTTGAACTTTTACAAAGTAAACTTGCCAGCTCCTTAAAATTTTACATACAAGTGTTAATTTAAAATTGTTTAATCATTAAATCAAATTCAGCAGCACTGATCATCTCAATAAACAAATGTTACGTTTATATATCTCTGGTCTGAGTTAAAATATTAGCATTTATGGGCCCCTGAAGCCCTGGGGGGCCTTATGGAGCTGCTGACTTAATTTGGATTAAACAGAAGTGCAAATAATTGATATTCATTTGAATTGTGTTTTTTGATTTGCTGTTTTTAAGACTAGTTGTGGGTTTAGATAGAGTTTCACTGGAATTTTCCCATAATATGTAATTACCCAGTAATATTTTTACATTTCCTGTCTACTTAACATCTTTTAATACAAAAACACGGTGGACCACCTCGGCGCCACAACCACCGGGCTTAGCAAGTTTTCTGGGGGAAACCCTGCCAGCCATACAGTGACCATGAGCTTTGACTATTCCCCCACATGGTTTGTGTCTGGCCACGAACTACATTTGTGGCCAGACAAAAACATGGGTTTTCTTAAATCACTGCTAATGGTTGACCTACATTGGACCTGAATCCAGCGTCCTAGAACTACTCAACATTAACGTACAACTCCAGCATGAATTTGGGTTTACAGAAGCTAAATAAATTATTTACCAGGAGATCCAAGCACATAGAAATAACATCGGTTAGTTTGTTGTTAGCGATAGCACCGTTATCATAGACTAAATACTTAAAATAGCACAATTCACTACTCACCTGGCAGAAACAAGTCAACAGTCATTTAATGCTTCTTTGACCCTCAATGCTTGACCCAACCTGAAACTAAATGATTGTATTCTCCAGGCTTTTGAAAACTTTCTTCTGGCTCGTTGTAAAATATGAGGTCTGCAGCTCCAGATAGTTAGTTATGTGGATCGCCTGGAGGCCTGGTAAATCCTCAAGATTATAAGAGAAGTATTTTTTACCAAGATAATACGGATCATAAATGTATATGTATATTTTTTAGTGATGCCTTGTGTTTTCCAGCCTATTTATGGCATTAGTGTACTTGTTGTGATCAATTTTGCTTTGTATTGAACCGGAGAAATCCCCTTCCGGACCTCCATCTGAATTTCGCGTGTCATCCGGGCCACGTGTCTGAAACCCAGCAATAGAGTCTTAAAAACAACAAATAAAAAAATACAAAATAAATATCAACTATTTGCACTTCCGGGATGCTTGCAGTCTGGCTTATCTAAAAAACAAAAACAAAAAAGCAATGCTGAGCCTAGCGGGGGGCCAGTTAATCCTGGCTACCCACTGGGCTTATTTACTGGGGGAAACCCTGGATTAGTTGGTAACTGACCATTTTCTTAAAAAAATCTGAGTTTTCTTTTGTATGAAGATGGTTGTCCATCTTTCCATGTCATAAAGGGCAAAATTTTTTGTAATATGCTGACTTAAAAACATTTTGTGTCAGCTGTGTTAAATACTGAGTGAACAGAAAATTGTGGTTTTCTCACATTATTGAACAGACGTATTTGTAAAATATAACAAAACAGAAACATCTTAGGTTGCTGAATCAAAAAATAAGATGGAAAAAAAGTGAAACCATTGGATCGGTTCGCAGCCGAGTGTGAAGCGGCCGGGATGGGGATCAGTGCCTCCAAGTCCGAGGCCATGGTCTTGAGCTGGAAAAGGGTAGAGTGCCTTCTCCGGGTGAGGGGGGGTGTCCTGCCCCATGTGGAGGAGTTTAAGTATCTCGGGATCTTGTTCACGAATGAGGGAAGAAGGGAGTGGGAGGTCGACAGGCGGATTGGCGCAGCATCTGCCGTGAAACGGGCACTGTACCGGTCCGTCGTGGTGAAGAGAGAGCTGAGTCAAAAAGCGAAGCTCTTGATTTACCAGTCGATCTACGTTCCTACCCTCATCTATGGTCATGAACTCTGGGTCATGACCGAAAGAACGAGATCGCGGATACAAGCGGCCGAAATGGGTTTCCTCCGTAGGGTGGCTGGGCTCTCCCTTAGAGATAGGGTGAGAAGCTCGGTCATCCGGGAGGGACTCAAAGTAGAGCCGCTGCTCCTTCACGTCGAGAGGAGCCAGTTGAGGTGGCTTGGGCATCTGGTCAGGATGCCTCCTGGACGCCTCCCTGGTGAGGTGTTCCAGGCACGTCCCACCGCGAGGAGGCCCCGGGGAAGATCCAGGACACACTGGAGAGACTATGTTTCTTGGCTGGCCTGGGTACACCTTGGGATTCCTCCTGAGGAGCTGGAAGAAGTGGCTGGGCAGAGGGAAGTCTGGGCCTCCCTTCTTAGGCTGCTACCACCGCGACCCGACCCGGGATAAGCGGAAGAAGATGGATGGATGGATGGAAAAAGTGAAACCTTGATTATATATTTCTCCTGTTCCATTTATTTATTGATTTTTTTTTTTTTGGAAAGACATCTGTGTTTCAGAAAGTCTTTTGGCCATAGCTGACCGGTTTAGAAGTGAGCAGAGGCAGAGCTGAATTCCGAGTAACTGAGTACTCTATATCCTTCCCTTATTACTGATATTGGCTATTTCTGTGAGATTCGATCCAGTTCCAACTGTGGACCAGTTACCAGCTTCTTCTTTGTTTTAGTGGTGGTTGGCAAACAACTATAGAAAGCATAACACCTTGTGCTGACGTTATCATTGATTATCACAATATTAATTTTTACATCGCTGTCAAAAAATCCACTGGTATCACCATAAACAAGACAATATAGCACACCCCTAAAGACCAGTCAAATAAAACAGGTCTCCTCAGGTTGCTCTGGCTGCAAGCAGCAGTGACGTGCTTGAACAGACATGTTTTGCAAAGCGGCTTGCAGCACTGAAGCAGATTAGGATCAGAAAAATGTCTGGACCTTGAACGTCAGTGTTGCCAAGCTAACTGTCCAACACTTTTTCAAAAAGTTTTCTTTGAAAAAGTGTTAAAAAGAGTGAATACTTTCCTGATGGTTTCTGGGACCACTATTGCATTACTTCTGTATGTATGATTACTATTTTGATTTACAATTTTTTTTTTTCTCATTAGTTTGTGTCTCCCTGTCTAAAATAGTCAGCTTTAATGGTGCAACACAACACTAGCAGACACACTCCTTTAACAATCCTCATAAAACGTCACGCTGCAGTGGGCTGCCAGTCAGATCAAGGGAAGTGACTGCCCTCACTGTTGGCTTGCATTACTGGAAAGTGGGATATCAAAGCAATCAGCAGTGAAATTTGTAGGACTTGTAATTGGAGCTTCATACTAAAATGTTTCCATGGTACTGAGCAATCAAAATTAAAGACTTTCCAGAGAATTCCAATGACAGTTGGATTGTCTCACTGCTGCACACAGAAGTTCTCTGGGTATCCTGTTGGAGGTCCTTGGAAGATTTTAAAAAGCCAATTTTGTTACATTTCATATGTCTTCAAACACAAATAGTTTTTTAAGTTTTATTGTTTTAGCCCATCACATCCACATACTGCATAGGAAAGTTTTGTTGCTAAATGGTACATAATTAGATTGAGTGATATTTAAAAATGTAGATGCACCATTTATTGATAATTTTATGTAAGAAACATTGAGAAGACCTAACAAAAACCAATCCGACTAACAGTTTTTAAAAAAACTCTGTCAAGTTGATTTACAATAGGACTGGACAATATGGTGGAAAAACGTATCACAATGTAAGCATTTCGTATCAGTTGGTAGTGATAATTATTGATTAGTTTTCTTTGTTTCAGATACCTTGAAATACTGCTAAACTGATGGCATAATCTTTCCTGTTTAATCCAGGTTATAGTTATAATGGATGCACCTATATGAAAATTTTGGCCGATTTTGATATCCGCTTTTAATATTGCTGTCATGGCTTATAACAAATTTTTGCCAACATCATATGTGCTATATATATTAGTTGTGTGCCAATTGTTCGTCCACCGATCATAATTGGCTGATTTCTGTGAAAAAGGGTATGATCGGTGATCGCCGATCAAGTAAAGCCTTGAAACGAGCATTCTTAATAGTTATAATTTATAACTGCATGAGGCAATTATTGCACATAATTGCCTCATGTGCAATTGACCCATCCCATATTTGTGAGATGGGTCAATTATGCAAGCTCTGTTTATGATGACTAACAGTGAGACTGTAATCTAAATAACTGCTGAGCTACTTCCTGATCTATTCAGCTGCAGTGATGTCTGAGGCACCACTGCAGCATTGTTGAGCATGGTTAGATATGAGATCATTTTGATTAAAAAATGTGATCTGACTCCTGTACATGTCATGAGAAAAATGACATAAAGTTCAGTGGGGTGTCCACTTTCAAGGTGTGCTTAAAGCAACAGGTGATGGATAACGTAATGAAATGTGATTTAAAAACCTTCTGTCCACTTCTTAAACACTCTCCTTAGCTGCTGTCGTTTTTTTCCTTTTTTCTGGTACTAAAATAAGGATTTTCCTCTGACACCTTGGCTGATTTACTTGCTTTCAAATATGCAATGGAGATTAGAACTTTTCCCTGGATACCTTTTTGGCTGCCCAGCAACAACCTCTTCCCTAACTCTGCCCTACCTGTGTTGTGATGGCATTGCCTGCAGTTTCCTGCATAAAAGCACTATCGTTATTTTAGAGGAGTCACAAGTCTTATTGTCAACTTTATATCTTTTTAAAGATTCTGTTGTGATTTTTTTATTATTATTTATAAGGTTGGCCTGATGACACTTTGTTCTCCCAAATTTTTGGCCAAAAGAATAAAATTAAAGCAGAATGTGGTTCACATTATCATTACGAAAATGTATAAAACTGGAAGGATTCATACTTCCTTCCAGTTGTATGAAAGGATGTATGACAAACATTTACTATATTTTTTATATTTGTAGTAATATGGCAAACATTACTCGATGTTTGTCATATGTTTTGTCATAAAACAAAATATGTTCTGTTTGAAGTAGGGATGCTCCGATCAGGTGTTTTGCTGTCGATTCCAATCATCCAGGAAGCCGATCACTGATCACTGCCGATCGCCTGGATTGGCTGTTAATTTTTTGGTTTAGGTATAAATGATACAATGTGATCTGACAAAATGGAAAAATGATCTGGCAATAAATTCACCTATTTTAGAAATAAAACGTGCAAAATATTTGCAGGCACAATGCAGCAGCTATTCAGTCAAAAGGACAATTGGAAAAACCTGAAATCAGTAAAATAATATTTAACAGTAAATATATAAAAAAATTTGTAAATATAAACATAAATTATACACAAGTCAAATAAATTTCAGCACTGCCTATATCAAATAAAGTCAAGATAAAAAGGAAACATTCAAAGTCAAATGCAGGTTGCATCAAAATAAACAATCCTGAGTTACTAAATCAAAACTTCCTGAGAACACGGCTAGCTGACTAATGCTGCCTCTCATTTGCTGGTTCTGACTGAGCGGAGAAGTTCTGCAGAATGCCAGGAGGAGGCAGAGGAGATCGATTTTTTTTTTTTTTTTTTTTTTTTAAATTTTCCCAGAGATTATCTGTCGTGTGCTAGGACAGTGAAAGTTTTATATACCTGAAATCTTTTTTGTTACATGCTGCAGCTTTAAGCAGACGTTCGGTGTGAGAGTTCACTGCCGGATGGAGGTTGAGCGGTGCTGCGTCTGTGAAATATTACTTCCAGTAGCTAGTAGTGGTGGTCCAGCAGCAAGAACAGAACACAGGATCTTACACCGTCAGCTCGAAGACTTGAACTATTTTTCGGGTTATTTGTTTAGCTTTGTGACCGTGATGCTCTTCCGGATGAGTGTTGGTAGTTGCACGCTGCTTTACCTACTATCTGGCTGCTCCGGATGTTTTTTTTTTTTTTTCTTTTTTCTTCAGTGAGCCTTGATATAGCCAAAGTCTGTCAAGTGTTTGGCTATATCATAAATGTCATATTACACTTGCTGTGTTGCTGCATTTTGACGTGCTTCAGCCCGAGGTAATTTTACGCAGCAACACGCAACATCCCCATTCACTCAGAGCATTAAAGTTCCACAGGACAGGATTTGAAGCTGCAGTTTTAATAGATGTTCAGCTCATTGTAACTCTGTGTCTCATCACTCCACATCATCTGAAAAGCTTGACTTAAAAATGGAGCTTGAAATGGATCCTCTGTACCAGCACACAAGATCGATATATCTTTTATTTCTATGGAACTGGTGTAATATAATACCAGAGGAAGCCATCTATAACCACTTTAGTGTATCATATTTTGTGTTTTTTTTTTTTTTTTTCTGGCTTTGAGGATCTGCACTGTCTTAAGACAACACTACAGGAAAAATGACACTAACCACCACCTACTGTGTTATTACCATTAATCAACTCCTTTGTGATGCTCTGGATAATGTATATGACACAAATGCCTATTAATGTGGTAAATTCTTTGTACAATTTCTTCCACAATTTCCCAAATATACATCTAAAATATGCCCAGAATATGCTTCAGTCTTATTATTCTCAGAGTTAATAAAAACTCTTCAGTTTTACAGTGTCTTACTGAATTCATTCTGACTAACTGATGCTGCAGTTGTGACTTGTTTGATAAGAAGTGAAGGAACACAGTGGACAGTTAGAGCAGATGGCATGACTACTACTCTTTCTATAAGATCAGTTTTTATTATTCATGTTTGTGTAACCTGGTTGTGTTTTGCAGATGAAACTCAATGTGGTTTTAACTTTCTAAATCAGGGAAATAAGATAAACAAATTGTTCCTGCATGCATATTTAGTTGGTCCAGATGCTTTGTCTTTCAGTCACCTAATGTGTTTTGAGAAAAATAATTCAGTAATTTAGTCTTATGGAACTCAACCAACTTTAACTTGATTGACTCTGGACAATCACATGCTGGTTTAATGTTGAAGTAATGTTTTTTTCTTAATCAGTAAATGAATCAAAATAAAGAAATTGCATCATTATCTGTTGCATCAGCCATAAAATACAGTCAACACCATGTACTTTAATGACCACATTTTAAAGCTTCATATAATATTCAGTGACATATCCTTTGATTAATGCATGGGGATAATCTTTGAAGGCTTTCACAAACAAACTATCATTGAATTTGTGTGAACTAGTCCAAATCGGAATCTACAGGTCAGACCTCAAGAAAAACTGTAAATTGGCTGGAGCCTGGACAGGTAATGAGCTCTTGTTCCAATGAACCGCTGTCAATATCCACAACTGTAGCTCAACATAGAACCATCCATCATTCCCATCTTTATCTCCACCCAGTTTAAACTTCATATCATGCTTCATTCAGTATAGATCAGACCAGGAAAGTCAGAATTCCTAGGCTTGTGTGTTTTGTCTTGCTTCTACTAGTTTGTCCTTTGATTAATAGATTGAAATAATAAAAAAGTCAACAGATTTTCTTTGATAGTTTTTAGATAAAAGGCAAAAGAACTGTTCATTAGAAGAAAGGGTCACTGTTTAAAACAAGTTGCTCTTTTATAGTTTGAGACATTAACCTAAAGCACATCAGAACATGATGTCAACTTGTGACTTTTTACAAGTAGGGTTGTTTTCTTCATCATCTACTGTACAGTGGAACATTTAATTGAGGAAATTTGATTGCCGTTATAATTATTTAATATGTATCATTCAGCAGAGATATGATACTGGTTTTCAGCTTGCTCCTTTTTTATCCATATCAAGGTGAGAGGCGAGAAGACCTTCTCACTACAGTGTGTGCTTTACCATGGCTTCACTTCTCCGGCTGCTCCTGGGAGAGAAGCATCCACTTCCCTTTGCCCCCAACAAATCAATGGGAAAATATCCTGAGATGGATATGGGGAGCAGTAGAGAAGAGGCTCGATTAATTTAACAGTAACACATTTCAGTACCGGTGTGAGGTGTAACATAATGCTCTGTTTCTAAATCACCACCAGTTTATTAGCCAAGGCATCTTAATGTTTCACATTGACTGCATGGCATTTTTTAAAAGGTAATCTGTCACCATCTTTCTCACCTTACTCTGCATGGTAAGTTTTTTGCATAGTTTTGCTCTGCTGCATGACTTCCCTTCCTGTCATGTTCTGTGCATCTTACTTGAGTTTCTATGTAGCTTCTTTTATGTTCTTCTCCACTTGCCTTTTCAAGGAGCTCTTCATTAAAAGTGTTAAGTAAATCTGAAATTACCTAGAAAGCATTTAAAATTTTAAAGCCTGAACAGATAAGTTTCAGTAGATGTGAGAACACAGCAGGAACCTTTTTATACTTGTGCTGACTTACAGGTGTAGGCTGTCTGCTAGATGTAGTGGTTGTCTCTTCACTTTAACACAGAGACACCAAGGAGAAGATATGTGAGAATGTGTGGGTGGGTTGAAAAGACAAAGCCCAATAACAGGAAAAGAGAATGAGTTACACATCAGATGGTGCTCTGTCAGAATTATTCTCCAATAATCTGTTCTCTTCTAAAGTCACTGCATTACAGGAATACTTCAGCTGCAGCTTAGAGTTGCAGCAGCTCCTTCTCACACAGAGGCCAATGACAGCTGTGATGTTGTGTTATGAACCACATACTAGCAATATAACTAGGTGTTAACAGAAGACTGTTGCTTGAAAACAGCAGTCAAATGGGTCATTAGGCATGTTGCGCCCTCCTGAGAAGGAGTTGGTTGCACGGTGTTAAGAGAGGAAGCAGATGGTAAAGTGATGACTGGTGCCTCCCAGCCTGGCAGCACAAACTCTGAGATGCTGCAGGACAGATTGGCATGTTTCATTTTATGCGATACAGCAATGTTTCAGTGTACTTAATCAGATTCATTTTTATGGTTTAGTTGTAGGATATATTATGGGAGTTTAGTGGGATTTTTCAGTTCAAAAACATTTATTTCTGGTCATCAAGCAAGATATTGCTTGCATTTGAGGAAGAAGGTCATGTTGATCTTTCGGGTCAGAGTTTGAAGTCCTAATTAAAAAAATCACAGTGTAGGTAAATACTTCATTAATTGGTTTACTGGATCAAAATTTATATCTCAATTCTAAACCTAGACATATTGCATCAGAATTGATACTTATTTGTTGTTTCAGAAAAAAATTATTATTACGTTCAATCAAACTGCAGTTTGTGTGACTATAAAATCCAGGACCTTTGGGGAGATGTGATGCTGACCAATTTTGGCTTCAATTGTAAGCCAAAACTGCATTTTGGTCTCCAGTTGAACAAAGTGTATCAGGTGGGAAAGCACCTCAAGTTGTTGATGAGCCAGCTGCTGTACCTACATAAGATGTTTCAGGATTCTGAAGTAAATAAAATAGTTTGCTTAACACCATCCAGGTCAGTTATAGTAAAATGGAAAAGGACTGACCTTGAAGGTGTTTTCTTGTCATACCAAACATCAAAAAGTGCCTTGCCCAACATTCCCAAGGGGTTATTGACTTGTAGTAATGGTTTCCATAAGCTGGAATCTTATTAGTATGTGTATTCCTCTTACCCATCAAACCTGACCGAGCCACAACAGGTGTGGAAAAGGTAGAAATTCTGTGGGGAAGTTAGTTTCAGCATGTGCACTGCAATGTGTAGACCACTGGCTGGGAATGTGTGTGCTCTATGCAAGCACGTTGTTTTATTTCCATACAAAAAGGTAGGCATGCTCAACAAGATATTTATTAATTAAAAGAGAAATATCAGAAATGATAAATGTGCAAGCAGAGAATCTAATCCAAAGAACTGTTTGCTTATCATTCATCGTAGAATTCTTTATACTAACTAACCTTTTGTTGTTTATTGTTTACAGATGTTTATTTACTACCTATTGGCTAAGATCAACCCGCCTGTCCTACAGGACACAAATGTGATTCTGAGAGATTTTTCATTTACTGTGAAAGTTGTTTAACTAAAAATAATAATGAGAATAATTAGATTTTTAAACTAGAAAATTTCTGAAGAAATTTAAACGGGTCCTGCCAAAGTGTGCCCCTCGGTTGGAACAGAGCGTTCTGGTGCTAAAAATCAGCATCAATGCTAGGCTTAGCTAAAAAGTAGTCAGTAGCATGTGGAGAGTCACAAGCATGTTGACTAACATGGACTTATGCCATTCAGAATATTAAAGTTAGATGAGCCAAAAGTTAGATGAGCCAAAATGCTAATATCAGCCTAAATGCTGCCAGTGACATTTGGAATATCACTAACTTGTTGTCTTATATTGACTTCAGATAGTATACTGAATTAACATTCAGTATACTAAACATGGCTAAAAAATAAGAAAAATAGCTAAAAGGTTAATTTAGGGGAAATGCTGTGCAAGGCAATGCACTAACATGAGAGAAAAAGATGGCTAAAAGCTTATTTTAAGGAAAAAGCTAATATTAGTACACCGCTTAAGGCAGTGCACTACCCTGAGAGAAATATTCAGGCTTTTATTTTGAAATTTTCAGTAAGTTTTATTTTAAAGGGTTACACTAATTTCATGAGTAACAGTGGGCATTATATAACTGGTCCAACCAGTTATATAATGTCTACAACATTCCACCATTAATGTAGTTCTGACATTCTGTTCAGCTTCCTTCTGTAGTAAGTCAGAGTATCACCACCATTGTTCTCAACGGCCAACTCAGCCCTTTTCTGTAGTAACTGAGAGTTCCGCCATGTCTGTAGTTCCAACCTTCAGCCATCATTGTAGTTCTAAAGGACAGCTCTGCCCTCAGCCAACTGTCCTGTGTGTGTGTGAGACAGAAAGGTGGAGAAAGAATTCTGTCTTTGTGAAACACACAGTTTTTCTGAAAAAAGCAGTCCAAACAACTCCTTCCCATTCAGGAACTGTGAGACGCATTCGTAAACCGTTTGAAGTGTACCAGAGGGCTATTTCTTGTCTTCGATAGTACCGAGATTCTTATCTGTACCTCACTCACAGTAATAGCAGCGATGAGAGAGACATGGTGTCATCATGGCCGACTTTCACCAATAGTGTCATATTTGTGAGTGTGAGGGCAAGTTAAAAACTGTTTTGGAGTCAGAAATCCACTCCGTTTCTCACTCTAGTTAGTGCACTGCCTAAGACAGTGCACTAACTTGAGAGGAATATTGAGGCTTTTATTTTGCCATTTTCAGTAAGCTTAATTTTAAAGGGCCACAATAATCCCATATGTAATAGTGATTGGGTTAAACCAGTCATATAATGCCCAAAACAGCAATTACTGGTTGAGAAAAATATGAAGGCTTTGTGATGCTCTAATTTTGACAGTCCATTGTAGTTGTTAGTAAAGGGCTATCGGGTTTCATGAGTCATATGGTACTTACGTCCTTTGCTCTTCTGCCATCTTGTCTGTATTAAATGTAACGTCAAGGTGCTATTTCTATATTTCTAAATGCCAGCTCAGCCTTCTGTAGTAACTCAGTGTTCCACCATGTCTGTAGTTCTAACATTCCAACATCACTGTAGTTCTAAAGAGCAGCTCAGAAGGGCAGACAAAATTCTATGTCTCTTTTGAGTCCAACTGACACTGTTTTGTGTCAGTTAGACTTTTGTTTTGAGTTGAATTTGGTTTGTTTTTTTGTTGATTATGTCACCAGAGTTACTCGAAATGCCAACAAGAGCCACACGTGTTGATATATATATTGTGAGGGGGCACGCAGCGGTACGAGCTGCATTAATGGTAGTAGGAAGCAGCAGCTATTGCAAGTCAGTCACTGCTCTCCCTATGCATTGCTATGGCATGACCCAATGATTGTTTTTTTTCTACGACATGATATGACCTCATTTTAAATCAGAGATTTATTGAGATTTCTGTTCTCTGGTTTTTGCCCTAAAGTTGTTGTTTTCCCATCAGGAACCATTTTTAGCTTTCCTGTTGTGAGGGGATCAATAAATTAGTGCCATTACAACCTGGGAGAGCAGTCCATGTAATGCAGGTATTTTTCAAATTGCAACAAAGACCAGGTCATTACAGAGTTGTGGCAATTGGGATATTTAAAGCTGTTATCATTACTACATATATAGGCCTGTCACGATAACAAATTTTGCTGGACAATTAATTGTTCCAGAACTTATTGCGTTAAAGCGCAACCGTTGTTTTGAGAACATTTTCAAGTAAAATAATAGTAATAAAGGCATAAAAATGCAAGATCACATTCTCAAAGTTCAATAAACTTTAAATTTATTAGAGCTTAAAGTGTTTAAATGTTCTATTGCACATTTATCTTTGATAAATGTGCTAAGATAAATAAAGAAAACAACAAATGAAATAAATTATGACATCTCTGTAAACAAAATTATCATTCAAAAAAAAGGGATGGCAGACTGAAGACTCTTATCATTCAGTTTGTGGCAAAAAGAGGAAAAAAGAGAAAAATGATAAATCAAGCAAATGAAATTTATTGAGTTTCTTTTAATTTATCATGAGATTAATTGATCTATTGTTCATTGTTACATGCCTATACATATACACATCAGTCTGACGGGGGTGAACTTCATAATAACCGTCCAGCAGTCTTAGTGCGACAGTCAGAAATTTCATGGTTGGACAATGTGGAAGCCATATAGGAGTCCCATCTGCCTTACAGTTCCTGAAACCATATACAAAGAAACAACTCATAAAAGTGCACATGATGTCAGTATGGCCCTGCTGGGACCATGCACGAGGTAAAAAGCTCACGGGATCAAATGGACTCTGTCTTTTAGAACTGTGTGAGTGTTTAACACTTTACTGATGGTAAAACCAACCAAGGTGAATATTTTTTCTGCAGGAAAAACTTCCACATATTAGGTTTGTAGTTAGTGTGACCTGGTAATGCTCAAGTGTCAATCACCAGTCAGAGCCAATTAGGCTTCAAATCTGCTGATTCAATATCTTACTTCTCAATGTTTTCACTTCCTTGTTAGCATTTGAATTCTTTGACTATAAACTCTGAACTAATGGTGGTTTTTATGTTGTGCCACACCACAGGCCTCATGGAGCTGGGGACACACCACCTGCTGTGGACCAAGGAGCTTCATCCGTGCTGGCTTCCAAGCAGACGGCCATAAAGGGTGGGAAACTTAGCTACCCAGCAGTTGTTTTTCCTCTGCCCTTTTCCTAAGTCGCCCCCTTCCTTCCCCAAGGTGAAACCACTCCACTGTGTTGGAGAGTAACGACATGATCGGGAAGCTGAAACAGAACCTGCTGGTGGCCTGCCTGGTCATCAGCTCGGTCACCGTCTTTTACCTTGGCCGGCATGCGATGGAGTGTCACCATCGCTCTGAGGAGCGCAGCCATCCAGGAGGAGTCCTGCCTCTGTCCGCACTGGGAGGCAGCATGCGGACCACCTTACGGACAGGCCAGAATCTCAGCACACCATTTGTTTACAACAAAGACATGCCGCTGATTTTTATAGGGGGTGTGCCCAGAAGTGGTACCACACTGATGAGAGCAATGTTAGATGCCCACCCTGAGGTGCGCTGTGGAGAGGAGACGCGCGTCATTCCCCGCATCCTGGCCATGAAACAGATGTGGAGCCGTTCAGGACGGGAGAAGATGCGCCTGGATGAGGCTGGTGTAACAGATGAGGTGCTGGACGCTGCCATGCAGGCCTTCCTACTGGAAATCATTGTCAAACACGGCGAACCGGCAAACTTCCTCTGCAATAAGGACCCGTTTGCACTGAAGTCGCTCTCCTACCTGGCCAAGATTTTCCCACGTGCCAAGTTTGTGCTCATGATTCGTGATGGGAGGGCATCGGTTCACTCCATGATCTCACGGAAAGTGACCATTGCAGGATTTGACCTGGGCAGCTATCGCGACTGCCTGACCAAGTGGAATCGGGCGATAGAAACTATGTACACTCAGTGCTTGGAGGCAGTGGACAAGTGCCTACCTATGCACTATGAACAGTTGGTCCTCCATCCTGAGAAATGGATGCAGACACTGTTGAAGTTCCTAGAAGTTCCTTGGAATGATGCTGTCCTTCACCATGAGGAGCTTATTGGGAAAGCAGGGGGAGTTTCCCTTTCCAGGTAAATACTACCAGCCAGCTTTTAGTTTAGTCTAACGTCACCTCTGCCATATTAAATGGTTATAGTTTTGAAGAAATGAAGACTAGGGAAGGCTGTTGGTTTCCTGGTGGGGGCAGCGGTTTAAAATTGAGGTAGACAGGTTAGCAGCCCATGCTCTCTGATACAAATTCCATGTTTCCAGGTCTCTATATTGGCTCCAGCCACTGAATTGTCATTTAACGATTCAGCCACTGAATCGTTAAATGAAGAAAAAATAAATTTCACTTTTTTCTGTGGACATTTGGTTACTCGATCTGTTTGGAATGCAGCTCCTGGAAGCCATCTGCTGTGGCTATACATCAACTCATACCCACAGCTTTCACTTTAATTTGGGGCTGAAGCGATTAATCAAACTAATCTTGATGAGTTAGTTACTAAAATAATTATCAACTAATTTAATATAACACAATACAACTTTATTTATAAAGCCCAGGGTTTCCCCCAGAAAACTTGCTAAGTCTGGTGGTCGGGGCACTGAGGCGGTCCACTGGCGGCTCACGTGTTTTTGTATTAAAGATGCAAAACATTGAGTATTTTGTATTTATGGGCCCCAGAACTTCAGGGGCCCATAAATGCTAATATTTTAACACAGACCACATATACATAAATGTAACATTTGCTTATTGAGATTTTAAATGCTGCTGAAATTGGTTTAATGGTTTCAGCATACATTAATTAAAATATTTCCAAATGTTTAACATTTAAATGTAAGATTTTAAGGAGCTGGCAAGTTTACTTTTCAAAGAACAATCTTAATGGTTAGATTGTTTTGTTACCATAGCAACAATCTGATTCTGTAAGTTTAATCTTTGAGTCTGAGCTCTGTTTGTTCACAAATACAAATTGGTAAACTGCAACTATAACTTATTGCTTTTTATGTTGGCCAGTTAAACTACTCCCCGTCTCCCAGATTTTACTAAATCTAACACAGAAGTTGTTTGCGGTGCTGATGTTTTAAGTAAAATTCTGCTCCAGGCCTCATACAGCCTTGTACCGGCCCTGCACGATGAGTTAAATCTGCTGCACTGCGCAGAGATGTGCAACAAACGGGGATTTTAATTTAATGCTGCTAATGTGGCTTTAGTAGCTCTTTCATTTCGTGTCTTTTGAGTTTTTAATACACAGAAACTGTTCTGGTTGCTCAAGTTTGTGGGACGAGATTTTCAGAGCTGAAACTACAAACAAGCAAGAAGTGATTTGCTGGCCTGATAATGTGAGGGAACATGCAACTGGAATACGCCAGACTTACTGCTGGGCAAGACCATGAAAACATTTACAAACAAGAAGTTTAAAATGAATCCAGAAACTGACAATTGATTAATTAACAGGAGTAAACGGCCTCAAAAAAAGGTCATTTGCTAGAAGAACAACATAAATCAATAACTAAGTCAAAACTGTAAAAATATTAAACATAATATACATGATATATGTATGAAAAAGTCTTTATTTTTAAATATGTTCACCCAGAAGTCCTTAGTGGCAGTTACATTACATGTGTTTTCCCAGACACACCTGAACTTCCATCATTTGATTTGAGTTTGAATTGAGCCATCCTGTTGAGAGAAGCTTCGTCATTAGTGACCTGAAACATATGATCTTTTGTAAGCACTGCTGTTCTGTAGGCGGGATCTCCTCTCAGGACATCTTCAGGAGGTCACACTCTGGAAATTGTTGGCACACTAAAAAGGGTTCAACCTTGTTTCTTTTCCACCCAAGCCCTTCCAGAAACACACTTTTCCTGACACGTAGCACTAGAAAAATCCCTCATATCCTTCGGAGACATTTGGTTTGCATTTTTATAGTGTGCAGATGAAAACAGCTATGGTTTTTATTAAAACCTGCTGCACCCATTCATCGCTTTTCCCTCTGAGTGTCTCTGCCTGTAACTGCAACTTCTGAGTAAATCCTTCACTTATCTTGTAAAAAAAATTACAAACATGCATAACTCATCGAGTTCATTATTTTGAACTATTGCTTTATTCAACTGTGAGTTAAGTATTTTGGCTGTTAGGACAGTGTATTAGATTTTTCAGCAAATTTGAGAAAAAATTAAACATTCTGGCTGACCTCAGTGGTTTTGTAGATCTCTCTTTTTGGCTGCTTGTGGGAAGTGGTCATAGTGATAGATGGAGCTAAATGGTTCGTTTCAGTGGAACTCATCTCTTCATTCATTGAACAGAAAAAGGAGGAGACTTCCTGTCACAAATGGACAACTCAAGCAAATTAAGACACCATTTTCCTCAATACCACTACTTCAGTAAAAAATGTCTGTATCTGTCTGGCCACACTGTTTCTGTCTAATGATCTAGACAGCACTATTTACCTGGGAGCTTCTTGGCTATGAGTCATTTAATGTTCATTATATGCTGAAACCATCTGGTGAAGACAGCTTCCTATTGCCTAGAGTTGCTAAATAGACAGTTCTTTAAAGTGCAGGACATCAAACTCATGCATATGGTTAACACATTTGCTCAAGCTGTCAAGTTTGTTTTTTAGAGATGAACTGATCAGATATTGTTCCAATAGAGATAGTTTTGCAAAACTATCTCTTGTATTTTTTTTCATGAATGTTATGTATTATGGCTCATCTCATTTACTCCTTTATAGGGTGCACAATAGTTAATTTTTTTCACACCTTAAATCTGCAGGATGTAACTTTTGCAAAGATTGTGTTTTACATATTTAACTGTCACCATGTTTTAACAGTTTCAGACATAATCTGTGAAAAGATCGAGCTCTTCCTCCTCATCCATGAGCTGCTACTGCACTGTCGAGTGATCAGAATATGTTGTTACTGACCAAAAACAACCCGTCAGAGCTAGGATTCTTACCAATGTCAATGAACCCCATGAATGGACTGTTCAGTGTGCCAATGGAAGAAAAATAATTTAGGATTACAGATTACACGCCGTCATCGGTGGCTTTGCTAACTAACCTAGCATTCACAACGGGATCAGCTGACAAAGAAATGCTGTAGCCGTAGCACTCAGCAAGAGGAATGAGTGCCATGAGATTGTGATTGACAAGTTTCTAGTTAAGAGAAAGCAGAGGAGCTCAATTTTTTTCACAGATTATCTGTCTCCTGTTACATGATCACTATGTTGTGACTCACAACAGTGACAATATAAACATATATGTGTAACCCTGTCCTTGTGAGATGACACCTCGCTGCTTCCAAAGGCTCCGAGTTATTTTTATTAAGGGTTGTTGTCGGAAAGATGTTTGAGGCAGGAATCGGACACACATGGCGGTTCAGACCATTTATTCTGATCACTCGACAATGCAGTGGTTTCGCCTTCAGAATTCACAGCAAACACTGCGTGTCAACATAAGTCTCATTAACGCAGTTATTTTTTGTTTGTTTTCAAGTACAGTATATATTAAACAAAGAAAAAATGATGCAAAACTAACTACTCAGACATTAAATGTAACATTTGGCTACAGTGAGGAGCTGGAGGTCAGTATTGCTTACCTTCAGAATTCACAGCAAACACTGAACATTATACTGTAGGGAAAAAGTATTTAGTCAGTCATCAATTGTGTAAGTTCTCCCACTCTTTACATACATACATATATACATGCATGTATGTAAAGAAAAACACTATGTTGAATAAGTATTTTTAATTTTTTGATTTTTTTCAAAAATAAACAGCTTTGTCTAGCTTAAAATTTGAAAGTAAAAACAATCTAGATTTAATGTCAAACAGTTTAGTCAACTTATTCATTTATATTTTGCAACTAAAAAGGAGCCTTTCTGTCATAAACAATTAACTGTTTATTTTAGCAGCTCAGCTCCTCCCCACAGCGGAGCTTGCCGAGAACTAGGCCTGTCACAATAACAGATTTTGTCCATGACCTTATTGCGATAAACAACAATGTTGCTTTGAGACCTTTGTTACTGCATATAATAAAGTTTTGTACATTGGTATGCATAAAAGTGCTAATACACCCTCTTCAATAAATTAATTTCTGAAGAACATTTAAAACTGTGTGGAATATTAGACAGCTTTGCCTGCAAGTAGGTTTTTGAAAGGCTCTTCATTTGCATCCTCTTTATGTCCTGGATGTTTCCAGTCAATAGGACACAACCTGCAATGGTCATATTTCAGTGAACACAATAAACTATTTCAGCTTATTTGTGAAACCAAACATAGCATGTCACACGACTTTCAGTGAAAGGAAAACATAAGGACAAAACACCAAAAAAATAAAAAATAAAATAAAGTGAATATCTGTCAGGGGAGAAAGAATAAGAGCTTTTCTGTGGCCATTTAGTACACCAGTCATCTCTCCACAAATTGATTCCCATCAAATATTAATGAACTGGGACTTAAACCAGAGGGTGGAAGATCAGAATGGAGAGGCTCCTTTGCAATGTCCTCTAATGTTTGTGTTGTCTGAATGCTGGCAAAACAGGAATTTAAGAGTAAAATAAAATTCATTATATCTTGTCTCAGGGTGAGAAGTAGAGTACAACCTAAGGATTGTTTAATGCAGAGAAACATTATCTTAACATGCATAGTTTTAAGTCTGGGGATGTACAATAGCATCGGCTGTACAGTAACATCAGCTGATCTTAGTAATTTCTTAACATTCCAGTATCAATCTGACAAATAAAACTGGGCTGATGGTAGCAACCGATACTTATTTCCATCTTGTTGCTGTTGGTTTCTGGAGGTGAGGGGGGACGATGTTGGTCATGTGGTTTTTGTTTGGTCATGTGATTGTGATACAGCAAAGGACTGTAGGGAGTTCAGCTGAAGTACAGAAGCTGAATATGAGTAAATATGGTTATTGGCCATAACTGCAATGTTTATATTGGATATCAATATTTGCTCAAATTTTAATTTCCCAAGTATTTTGTGTGGGAAGGAGAGAACATTCATAAAGAGAAGCTGGGATTCATCTGTCTTACTCACAACTAGGCCTATCACAATAACACAACAAAAACAACATATAAAATGAATTACGAAGATTCTAAACAAAATTGTTCTTCATAAAAAGAGACCAATGCACAAGACTGAAGACTTTTGTCATCTAATTTTTGGTAGAAAGATAGAGAAAAGAGATTAAAACATAAATTATGCAAATTATTTAATTTGTTTTAATTTATCATGTGATTAATTGATTTATTGTGACAAGCCTACTCACAATAGATGTTCTGCTTATATTTCAGATCAGTAGATGTCCTAACTAAATTTAATGATTGCAAATAAGTTATTCAAAAGCACACAGTGTTTTAATAATAGAAGGACCAAAACACAGCTTCTGTATATATGCTGTGATGTAGGTGTTAAAAAAAGGAAATGGTTTTAAAACTTCACTTAGAAAATACATTTCCATCCTTCTTTCTGTCCGTTATGCAACACCCGGAAATTAACTGTGGTTCTTTATGCCATTATCTATGGATTTGATACAAGAAGTTTCTGTTGTTTGTGACCCTGTTGTGTGTCGCTGTTAAACACTCAATGACATTTTTATTCCATCTGAAATGTCTGATATTTTAAGGTCTACTGCATCAAGCAAACGGTATCTATGGTACTGTTTGAGTACTGTATATCTAAAACTTAAACATTGTCTAACCCAGAGGCGCTGCCAGGAATCTTGGGCCCCATGACAAAAAATTAAATTAGGCCTCCCCATGCAGCTGCTGTTACAATGTTTTGAGTCTATCTGACCTATCAAAAGCGTCACAATTTAAGGCTTGCAACTGCCTTGCTTTCATTGGTCCAATACTGATAACTAGCACAATATTTACTGCTCATGAATTTTTCATGCAACAGTATGCAAGTAGGTTGCTTAATTTTTTTTCTATTAGTTTTAAATTACTGAAATGTCTCTCCCCACGAGCAACAGTCATAGGTGATAGGTATTTTCTCAACCTACATAAAAAGAACCACAGACAACGTTCATTATATTTCAATCAAGCTTTCATGAAAGGAAGAAGACACAGCGGACCGCTTGTACAAGCTGCCCACCGCGCGTTCTGATAACTTTCAGTCCGGCCTTACCTTTTATTTTCACAGAAGGGAGAGATAAGGAGGTACTGTATCTGCACACAGGTCATCAAGTCTTTTTCTCATGAGAGCGATTTCTCACAGGAACATTCTGTTGTTAGAAATAATCATGCTACAGAGATATTCTGCAAATGTGGGTCAAAAGCTTACACAGCATTGATTCATACACAGTGACAACAACATCTAATAACTCTAACAATAGGCAACATGCAAAATAAACATGAAGCAATCCAGACTTCTCAAAAAATACTATGCAGTTGCATTTTATTCAAGCTGCAGTATATAACTTTTATAAAAAAAATATTTTTCATATTTGTTGCTGTCACCATGTCGTGTCAGTTTATGAGACAGATAATCTCTAAAACAATCAATCTGAGCTACTATTGCTAGCTAAAGTAATGCAACGTTCCGACCAAAACAACCAATCAGAACCAGTAGGACTCTCATCATCCTCATTCACTCACTGCTAAATGTGCAAATAGTGGAAAAACAACAAGAAAAATGTTTATCTGCTGTCATTATGCTAACTAAACTAGCATTCACAACGGGCTGCGCTACCTGCAGCACAGGGATGAGTAGCTACATGAGATTGTGATTGACAGCACTAAAACTCTCCTTCCTCTGATTAGTTGTTTCTAGATAGCACTGGGAGAAGGCAGAGGAAATAGATTTTTAACAAGTTATCTCTCATGCCATACTGTCCCAACACAATGACAATTTTAACAAATATGTAAAAAGAATTGTTTTTATAAAAGTTACATACTGCAGCTATAATTTCACTTAGGAGAGGGCAGGTCAGGAGGGACGTGGAGGCGACTGTGGCTCTGTGGGGAGAGTAGTGTCTTGTGAAGCTTCCTCC
This sequence comes from Girardinus metallicus, assembly GCA_903067095.1. Taxonomy (NCBI): domain Eukaryota; kingdom Metazoa; phylum Chordata; class Actinopteri; order Cyprinodontiformes; family Poeciliidae; genus Girardinus; species Girardinus metallicus. The sequence continues at coordinate 45,756 of CAEGAE010073437.1, forward strand.
TGCCTCATGTCGATGAGCCCTTTGGCAAGGCACTTAACCCCAAATTGCCTACCGATCTGCGTATCGGTGTATGAATGTGTGAACGTTTGTGAGAGCAAATAGGTGAATGTAAAACGCTTTGAGTGGTCAAAAATGATCAGAAAAAGCGCTATATAAGTTCAGTCCATTTACCATTTAGAGCTGCTGCTGACTGACTCATCTGTTTAGTTGGATGAAAGGTACAGGTATAAGTTCAATATATAATGAATATTAATTAATTAAATGTTAGTGAAATGGAGGCAAACGGTAGTCTGTAGCTAAAGCTAACTATTCTGAACGGTTGATAATCTTACACGGTCTACCCACCTCTCAGAGAAAAGCTGGGTTACAAATTGATACTTTTACCTTTTTTTCTCTCTCTATTTTTTGGAAACCTGATTTTATCATTTTTCTTAGCAGTATAGTAACTGCCACAGTTGTTCTTGTCTTCCACTGACTGTTGCTGAACACCCACCATCAAGCGCTCCAAGCAGGAACAAACCATTTCATTCAGATCCAGGGGGGTGTTCACGGCAAATATAGATGTGTGCTTTTGGTCTGGGAGTGGTAACATCAAATTTTTACTGCTAAAAACAATTTTAGAAAACACAACATAATTAATTTTGTAATTGACAGGGCTAGATTGATTTGCCTGATGGTGGCTTGGGCTTCTTTGGCCCATTTAATAAGTCTACAGTACACAGAGAAAGACAAAAGAAAATGCACAACAAAGTTGTGTTATTCTACTTATTATAATTTAAATGGATGGAGTAGTATAGCTTATTGTGTTGAGGAAGGAAAGAAATTAAAGTGCAGTTGTCCACTAGACTTTAACAAGTAAAGTACGCTGGACAATAAATGCGCACGGTGCTCCACCGCTACGCTCCAATTAACAAGACATCCCAGATGACAAATGCTAAATGTAAAATATATAAGTTAGATTGCTTATGCTAATGGTGGTCTAAAAATGAAAGTAGTAAAAACTTATTTAAAATATGTCAGACCCCTAGAACCCCCCCCCCCCCCCCCTTCACAATTTAGCTAAGCACAGAGAGCAGTTTGCTTGTTTCATATCCAGACTGTGATTAAGCACACCTGACCACTTCAGGGTTTTCCGCAGTGTATTATAAGCCTGGCGGCCCGCCATGCTTTATTAGCCCCCCCCGCCAGGCCAAGCGTTGCTTGTTTTTGTTTTTAGAAAAATTAATAACAAAATAAAAGTTTTTTTTTTATTTTTTTTATTAAATCCGAATTGAAATTGTCTCTTTTGCTCTGTGTTTTACTGGCGAAGCACAATGAATAAGTTTATAGTTTATCCATTTAAAGCCGGGAGTGCGGACCAATCACAGCTGGTGCCTCTCCGCATTGCCTCGTGCGCTGCCGCTGATTGATCTTTGAAATTTACCTCAGCATGGATCACGCACACCTTTCACTCAAACTGGACACAGGCTGAACTGTATGGATATTTACATAAACTCTCTGTGAGGACTTATTTTTCTTGGGCGAACTCCACATCAAGGTAAGAGTTTAAAACAAATTGCGTTGGCTCTGGTTGTGCAGCTCTATGTGAACCTGAATAACTTATAGTGGTGCTTTCAGAGCTGCATGCTGAGGAGCGGTGAAATTGATTTATCTTCATGAACAAATAATTACATGGGGCGTTCAGATCTCAACTGGCTAACCAGGCTCTGTCTTCCCAGTAAAGCTTACATATGTGGTCCCGGTTGGCCCACATATGTACCTCATCATGCAGATTACGCCCGGTGAGGAGCTTTCGCGCTCACCTCATAGTCACACATCACACTGGTTTTACATTATTTTTATTTTTTTCGTATTGTTATTTCCGGTTACATGATGTGTCAAACCATATCAAATGCTTTGTCCACTCAGTCAGCCAGAGTTGAGGCATTTGGCCGCGCAGAGATCAGAGAAAACTCCTCCCAAAAACTCTAGCCACCAACAGTTTCTGTGACTCTTATTAAAAACTCAAAAGACATAAAATGGAAGAGCTGCTAGAGCCACATTACCAGCATTAAATTAAACCTCCCGTTTGTTGGGCATCTCTGTGCGCAGTACAGCGGATTTAACTCATTATGCAGGGCCAGTCCAAGGCTGTATGAGGCTTTGAGCAGGATTTGACTTGGTGGCCCCTCTCGCTGCTAAAAACATCAGCACCTCTAACAGCTTCTGTGTTCGATTTAGTAAAATCTGGGTGAGGAGGAGTAGTTTAATTGGCCAACCTAAATAGCAATCAGTTGTAATTTTAGTTTACTGATATGTATTTGTGAACAGAGCTCAAAGTCAAAGATTAAACTTTGATTAATCAGCATCAGATTGTTGCTATGGTAACAAAACAATCTAACTATGAATATTGTTCTTTGAACTTTTACATAGTAAACTTGCCAGGTCCTTAAAATCTTACATTTAAATGTTAGATAATTTAAAATATTTTAATTTATTTATGCTGAAACCACTAAATTAACATTGATAATCTCAATAAATAAATGTTACATGTATGTAGTTGTGGTCTGTGTTAAAATATTAGCATTTATAGGGCCCCTGAAGCCTTGGGGAGCCTTATGGAACCACTGTCTTAATTTGGATTAAACAGAAGTGCAAATAATTGATATTCATTTTAATTGTATTCTTTTGATTTGTTGTTTTTAAGATTCTGTAGTTGTTGGTTTAAATAGCGTTTCACTGGCGATGTTTTCCTGTTACATATAATTACACAGTAATATTTTTACATTTTCTGTCTACTGAACATCTTTTAATATAAAAACACAGTTAACCGCCTCGGCACCGCGACCACTGGGCTTAGCAAGTTTTCTGGGGAAAACCCTGTAGTCAGCGCCAATGGCACATAGAAGAAAATGCCTCTACACAGTGCAATCACCAGTGCTCCTGCTCTTTATGTTTTGGGTCTCTATCCAGATGACGATCTCTCTCAGTGGGCAGCCTGGCCCCACAGAGGGACCTTGCCTCAGCATTAACAGCAATTACCCAGCCTTGATTTAATGGATGACCTGTCTAACTGAGAATCCTGCTCCATTACTATTCCCAGAAGAGGCAGCATTTCAATCTTTAACTCCACCGTCTTTGGGATCTTGATGTCATTGTGTGTTTCTCTTATTTATCCCTTATCAGCCATGGTTGATAAGGGATAAAGGATTGCTGCAGAACACAATGATGTGTAAGTGGAGGCCAGCAATGAATAATTCACACACTGAAGACAATTAAAAGCATCAACAGGAGGAAAACTTTCATCATTTTCTTTTTTTTTTGTCCTTTCCAAAGCCAAAAAGAGAGAGTGTTGTGGATTACTTTGCAGATGGCTAAAGTATTCACTATTTGAATTCTGTGCTTAGTTACAGTGTTGACTATCTCTGCCTCAGAGGTTGCGCTAGACTGTTTGTCATTTTGACCAACTGGTCAAAAACAATCCCACCATAGTTATTTGTACAGGTCAAATTTTTAAAGGATAATAATCAAATGCATTTAAAGGGGCGGTTAGAGTAGAGTTGGGTGGAGTACAGTTGGGTCAAGCTGGGTAGGGTAGAGTCAAGTAGAGAAGAGTAAAGTAATGTCGAACCGGGTAGGGTAAAATAGAGCCTGGTTGAGTTTTCACTACATGTTGTTGTTTATTTTTAAGCAGTTAAGTCACAGTGACAAAACCTGAAACTCCCGCTAGGCAGGTTATGTAATAGATGATAGTAGTGGTGTGCCGATTGATCGGCCACCGATCATAATCGGCCAATTTCTGTAAAAAAATGCATGATCGGTGATCGCCGATCACTGCCTTTTGTTGCCGATCACAAAAACCGATCATCTGCATCTCATATTTTACACCCTGCAACAGACAGTACGCAGTGTATCTTCCTCTTTAATTCACACCGTGCCGGCGCAACAGAAAATCTAAGCAATGTCGTGTGGAACCTGAACTCTCTGACAGTGAATGGGGAAATTTGCGTTTTGCGACGAAAAAATACCTCGGGGGGGGGTGAAGCACGTCAGAATGCATCAATACAATGAGTCTAATAATATTGGACTTTAAAAAACAAGCACTTGAATGAGTATGGTGATTTATAGAGGCTCACTGCAAATAAAAGAAAGTCAGACACCAGGTAAAGCAGCGCACAATTGCCAAGCAAATAACCTGGAAAATTATTGAAGTCATCGGGCTAGCAGTGGAAGATGCTGGGTTCTGCTCTCGTTGTTCAATCGCCGCTATGCGCTACTGAGGAGTAATATTTCACAGACGTAGTGGCATTTGCGCTCCACCTGCCAGTGTTTTCTCATATCAAACACCTGCTTATAGCTGCAGCACATAACTAAAAAAAAAAAAAGTTTTAACGTATGTATTAAAATGTTTGCTGTCCTAACATGAGAGATAATCTGTGATCGATTGTATTACCAGGGATTCTCCCAGAAAACTTGCTAAGCCCGGTAGTCGAGGTGGTTCACCGTGTGTTTTTATTAAAAGATGTTAAGTGGACAGGAAATGTAAAATTATTACAAGGTAATTATGTTACGGGAAAACATAGCCATTGAAAAGCTATCTAAACCCACAACTAGTCTTAAAAACAACAAATCAAAAAATACAATTAAAATGAATATCGATTATTTGCACTTCTGTTGAATCCAAATTAAGTCAGTGGCTCCATAAGGTCCCCCAGGCCTTCAGGGGCCCAGTATATGTGAGTATTTTAACAGAGACCACAGATACATAAATGTAACATTTGAGCATTGAGATTGTCAATGCTGCTAAATTTGATTTAATAGTTTCAGCATACATAAAATAAAATATTTTAAATTGTTTAACATTTAAATGTAAGATTTTAAGGAGCTGGCAAGTTTACTTTATCCACCTTATTCCTAGCCCCCATGAGGCTTTGCGTGATTTATGGGCGCAACTTCCGCCGCAAACCAGAACTGCTATTTGTTTACATGTTAGCAACTCGCTAATCGGCTTTTAGGCTATAAAATATGTGGGAACACCAGCAATCAAAGCTTAAATGTGACAATATTGGTTTACCGCAACCTACAGCTATTGCGGGGACGGATGACAACTTGAAGAAATAGCCGCATTTCTTCAAGTCGCACTAGCATATGTAGCTACTTCACTGACTCAGTTGTTTCGGATGCAGATGCGGGTTTTATTCCGTTGACTTTTTATCCACATAATGAAATGAGCACACATAAAGCATTTTGGGTTCTCTCTTCAAGTTTAGAACTTTTAGTCAAATTCTTTTTGTTTGCTTATCTGTCGGTTGGCAATGAAAACTACCGCTTTTGTTTTGGGAGCACTTTCAAAACACATTTGCTGCAGCCACAAACTAAACGGGGTCTGATTATTAGAGTACAGCCACGAACAGCACAACAGTTACCCAAGCTCTGCAAGGGCATCTTACCACACTTTCCAGTGGCAAGTTTCTCTCTAACAGGGTAATGTGTGATTCGGTTCGGTTCTAGTCCAGTGGGGAGATTCTCCGTATTAGGGTCTGGAGTGCAACAGCTGCGGTTATTTCTCCGCTGATTTGCAGCGACATTCAGCAACGGAGAACGTCGATGTTCTGGTTGTGATGGGCTAAATAATCCCAGATATTTTATTTTGTCTAATAAATGCATTTTCCTGGCCCATCATAATGACAAATACTCAGATCATGAACTTTATTATTTTTTAAATTCAAACGAAAAATAAAATTCATATCACACCAAGCTAATATTGTGTAGTTCTGGTGTTTTATACTGTCTGCACAAACCTGCAGCTCAGATCTCTGACCAGCTTCTCTGATTTTCTCATTATTACTGTCAGTTCTTCAGAGAAACGAGCTACTAGCAGCGCTGCTAATTCACGGTCATTCCATTACAAAACGTAGCGATCGTGTTTCTGTCGTTCCCCGTGATTAAACTCACAATTACGATAATCTGTACTGAGCAACTCTCTGATAGCAGACGGTGTGTCCGTAAACAAGTTCTACTAAATATTGTATTATAACCGAAAAGAGAGCTTCTATCGTCAATATAGACTAGGGTGGCTAGGGTGGCGGATACATTATTTCACACCCGAAAGTATGCTCTTATTGTGACGGAGAGAAGGTGAGGTGAGAAGACACCAACGGTTGTCCTTGATTCTATTTTTGGTTTTGGTTGAAAGACATTGAGAATAAAACAAGTCAATAGCGTCTGCTGACTTCCACATTGCTGACTTCCACATTGGAGACCCCGAACATCTGCGAACATCTGAACATGTTTTTTAACGAGAACTCACCAGATTCTGCTGCCACTTCTCTGCCAGCTGTGGTTTCAGACCCAATTTCTTGACAGGCGGCCATTGCTCCAACCAAAGCTTCTGTTTTTGCTGCCGTTATCAAGCTTCCAGAGTTCTGGCAGCACGATCCAGAACCATGGTTCCTGTATGTGGAAGCCCAGTTCCATCTCCGTGGGATAACTACAGATGAGACCAAGTACTTCCACGTAGTTGCTGCTTTGGACTCTGTTTCCACCCGTCGTCTGATTGGTTTGCAGAGGAGCCCACCAACCGCTAACAAATACAGTGGGCGCTCAAGGAGAATCTGCTTCGGCTCTATCAACTGTCAGATGGGGAGTGGGCCAGTCGCTTGCTGTCTCTGAATGGCTTGGGGGATCGCAAGCCCTCTGTGCTGATGGAGAACATGCTGGCATTACTTGGCTGAGGAGATGTTTCCTTCCTTTTTACGCATCTGTTTCTGCACCAGCTTCCTCCACCTGTTCGCACTGTGCTGGCCAGCTCCCTGCTAATCCGGACAAAAGATTATCGCTAAATATTAAGATGTATTTAATATAAGGCGTACTAATAATACTAAGCATAATAGTAATACATGATAAATTATATACAAGTTCCCCAACATTTCCCCCCTGTTTATCATGTATACTATCAAGATGCACATATCCATTATGCAGCCGCTTCGTGTAAGAATGTTCATCTCCAAGAACACATTTAAAGTTCAAACATCATCCCACTAAAACAGTAATTCAACACATAATCATTCACTGGTCAGGATACATTTCAAGCAAGCAAATCTTCTCCAAAGTGTTATCATCATCAGAAGAAGAATGTGGTCCTAATAGGGGCTCTGCAGTCTTCCATAGGAAAGTGCTGTAATAATTAATCTGTTTATCAAAGAACGCAGACATAGAATACAACAACATCCCCACAAAGCAAGAACCGCAGCAAATACTGCAATGGAAACCAAGACAGAGGAAACAAAAGTGTGATATTTCCCAAAGGCATCCATCCATGAATCTCACATGGAGTCTCCCCCCTGAATGGTCTTTCATCTTCCCATTCAGGGTGTGAAGCTCCTCGATTGCCTTCTTGAGGCTGCTATCTGCTGCTGTGGTGTTTTAGGATAAATGCGCAGCACTGCTTCTCCAAACAGCGCACCCACTTCTCCCTCCTTAACCAGCAACATGTCAGGGGCAAGTAGTTCTGGAATGCCAAACTGGCCATGCACATCTTCAAATCTAGCCTCTGTCCAGTTTCCTAGTTTCTATACATTACAGCGGATGTAATCCATTCCAACTACGTTTCTATTTATCCTACTACACCAACAAATGGAAGACTCAAACCCTGGTTTTGTTTGATCTACTAGTTTATATTTCATAGGTATTTTCTCAACCTATATAAAAAGAACCACAACCAACGGTACTTGGTTTTCAACCAAATTATTACAATAATTGAGAAAGCGCAGAGGATCAGCTTCTACAAGCCGATCTCTTTGCGTTCTGCCATTCTGCTGCAAAGCTTATCTTTTTATTGGCAGGTAAAGGGAGCAAATGGAAATGTGGGAAGCTGATCGTAACAGTATGGGGGCTACTCTAATAACCAGGAAGGGGGAAAACAGCCATAAATTTTACACAGAGATAGTTTTACAACTAAAGAGTGTCTCAGGAAAATCTCTTAAAGAAGATTTAAACATCACTTACAATAAACATACTCCAGGTTAAGGAAAGGTTAGTTATGTCTTACACATAGTTTAACAAATTCCTCCTCACTTGGGTGAGAACACTAACCTTTAAACGAAAAACAACTAGTTACATAAAAGTAGGAATGTAAGAAAGATACAAACATAATAATTGTAACAATATTCATCTGGAACTCCTCCTAGTAATCCAATGGCATCCATATAAGTGATCTGGAACTAAGTCTTTTCTATTATCCTCCATTATTCAGAGTTAGACATTAGCATAAGTAATGTAATCAATCTGTACATCTCTGAAACATTTCTAGGAAGTTTATCAAATATTCTATCATCACCATCAGATGTTGCTCCTAGACACGGATTAAATGTAGTATTAACTTTTATTATGACTGTACATCTGATTTTATTCCATTAACAACCAATCATTATTTTATTCAGATATACCAGTGAAAACTTTAAACCACTAATTCACAGTGGGGTCTTGTATTACTACAACTCCTGCTGACCAAGAAGAAGCAACACTATGACTTAATTTGAAGAGTTGTTTTTGATGCT
>CAEGAE010073445.1:0-11104 GCA_903067095.1 Girardinus metallicus
AGACCCTGGGCCGGGAATCGAACCCAGAACCTTCTTGCTGCAAGGCAACAGCTCTACCAACTGCGCCACTGTGCAGCCCCACTTACATTCCAGATATATGAAATTACTTTATGACTAAACATGAGTAGTTAATTATTAAAGTATCTCTTGTACGGAGTCCCAATTCCAGATATCGGCAATAAAATATTGACTATTTGAAACATATATTTCAACCATGATGATAATTACCATGTGTAATGAGGAGGACATGAGGAAGCTATAAAATAATTCACATATTTTGTGTATATTTGATTAACACCTCTAGTTGTTTGCCCATGTGAGCGTTGTGTTTTTATGTTTTCCTGCCACTTGCTCAATAACAATTCTTGGGGAAAAAAAACAAGAATGAGGAAAGTTAACAGAAGCACTGTGTAAATACCCTTCACCCACTTCAAAATAAGAGCATGAACATAAGCATTTAAGTATTTAAATAATTCTTAACAGTAAAAAAACAAAACTTTGAAACAGATGTAAAATTTTATTTAACTGAACGTTTACAGAACAGCAAAGTAAATTAGTGCTTTAAAATGTATCTGGAAAAATTAACTTAAGGGAAGCGAGATGTGCTAAACATTTCCAAAGTTAGCAAAAAAACTCTAAATAAAAAAAAATAGCTTTGCTATTAGCATATTAGTGGAAGTGTGCAAACTAATACATTTTTTATCAGACTTGGGTAATTTCAAGATGGCAGATATCCCATTACTCTTGACTCAAGGCAGACTAGCAGTTAGCTTTAGCATCTAATCTCTTGTCATCCTGTATGGCAAGAGATTAAGCTGAAGGTAAGTTGTTTTCTGCTAATAACCTCTCAACAGAACCCCACTTCAAAAACATCTAAATTCTCCTTTTAATGTAACAGAAGTGACATTTAAACAAAAACAACTATACAAGATATCATGAAAATTGTTAATTATACAACAATTTATTCAGAAACCACATTGTAAATATTTAAAGGTATATTACACGGATAAAGATAATTTTGTGTTATGTAAATAGAAAGGATAAAATGTGGTACAAAAACTGAAAACCAAATAAAGTCATAAATTATTGTCCTTTTCCACATTCTGAACCGTTCAGGAGAGGCTCGCTTGTTTTTTGAAGCCTCAACAAGAAAGCAAAACAATCCTGGGATTCCAACTCCATGTCTGATCTTCAGTATTAAATTATCACATTAGATTTTTACTCATAAAGACAGAAAAAGCTGAAAAAAGTAACAATGCTAATTCTGAAGTATCTGAGGAACTTTAAAACCATGTTAGCTTTTAGTCCATGCGTACTGGAGTGATGATCAGGGGCATTTCGTTTTTTCCTGATTTGTTGGTGCAGGGGCTGAAGAAGGGGAAGACGTTTTCGGTGAAGATGTCGTGGAAAGTGTAGATGTGGACTTTGGCATCGACGTTGTAAAAAGATACCTGTGGGAAGAAGAAAAGCAAAAGGACAGTTATCTAACTTAACAGTAAAGCAGCGTATCCAACCGTTAGTCGTTAGATTGATGAGTTTCTTAGAGTAAAAAAAGGTTTTGTATCGTTTTCACCTCTCCTTTCTCATAGTCCACAAATATTCTAATCTTATGAGGTCGAAGTTTTATCTCCACGTCTGTGCAAGGCTCAGAGCGAAAGGCGTATTTGTGTCTAAGGAAAACAATTACAGTTTCTTACAAAGGTTCAACTTTGTGTTGCAAGTTGGTGGGAGGGGGGCGGGGGGGAGCTGGCTGATGCACCAACTTACTGGAAGGCCTTTTTCTTTTTTACTGCTAAGAATAATGATAAAATTAGGATATACGTCCTGATCAGGCCTGTCGGATTAATAGTAACTTTCAAAAATAACCTTTTAGCAGGTATTAAATATACTGCAAAATATAAACATGTTAAAACGGAAGTAATCTAATTAATCTATATAATGTCTTTCACTTGGTGATGGAATTACAAAATAACTTTTCAGTCATACTCTAATTTATGGAATAAGTCTGTATTTGCTCGATGCTTGTCTACAGATGAAAAAAAGTTTCATAATTCAGTAATGTTTTTTGTGAATAATTATCACATAGTTGCCTTTTACTGTCTGATTTTATCAAGTGCTAAAAACATCAACATGACAATCAAAATGTTATTAAACATTTCAAAAGCAGCATAAGTAACTTCTGTGTAAACCAAATGAATCCTTGTCAGTACAAACTTTATATTTTTCAATTATGTGACTCTGACTCCACAGCTGATCCCTCAGCTGGTTGGCAAAACCTTTCGTCCTGCTGACTCACACACAGCAGATGAGATATGATGGATCTTTAATATAGCAAATAATAAAGACGCAATACCTTTTTCGGGTCTGGTTGGAGCAGTTGGTGAGTAGAGATGTTACTGGATTCTGTAAAATGTGGCTTAAAGCTGAAATGCTGATGTTAGGATGTAAAAATATATATTCTCTGCATATAAATCTGTAAATAGTTTGGTTTCTATCAGTTCTGTAAAGATACAAGGACAAAGCAAAATTCTCTTTTATATTGCCCAATAATAAAATTTTACTTAGTTGTCACTGTAGGAGCCATGATTTAAAATTTAACAAACTTTGACTGTTTATGCTTTATGAAATATTTCATCCTATTTGATGATTGCTCTGAATGTCGCCACGTTCTACAAACAAATGATGAAATTTGTACAGGGGAAAAATGTAGAAAAACGGGTGGTTGTATTTTTTTAATTAATTTTTTTTTTGGTGGTTATATTATTTTTTTCTGAGTCTGTCAACTTAAAGTCATACGCACACTCGTTGCCATGGCAACCAATAAACAACAACCCCGGAGCGCAGAGCAAAGATTATTTAAGTGCGTCAAGAATTAACACTAAAAAAAAAAAATCACAAAAACATTTCCCACACAAAAAAGTACGTAAAAACACCGAACAGAACATTCTGTTGGTTGTAGATTTTGTTGGGATCCGGGAAGTTTTATTTTGTTTTTTTCTTTTTTTGTTTTGTGCCTGCTGCTTCCTCATTCTCACCACTAGATGGCGACTGGAGGCTGCCCCTGGAGAGCGCGCCTGTCGACCCCGTCGGCACACCTGTGACTGATCAGACACTCTGCTGGAGCATAAAGAGGGCTGGCAGCCAGCACTCCGTCGCCTGAGTGTTTGCCAGTATTGGTAATTAGTCTTTTACGGTACAGCTAAGAAAGTATGATCCTCCGAGTAACCTTTCTCTCTGTCGTTGTTCCCTTTTGCAGACAAACCCGAGCCAGTCTCTGTGACTTTCTGTGTTCACCTGTGAACCAGTTTCCTCGTTGAGATTCCCCTCGTGACGCCGTGGATATTAGCCACTGGATGCCCGGGTTTCATCTCATCCTCAGTCAAAATAATTCAAGATTCTGTTCCTGGATCATCGTTGGCCGTCAGTCCGCTCCTCCGTGTCCGAACTTACCTGTCCGCCCTCCACCGCAGCCTCCGTCGCCTCCTTCTAGGATCAGCATCCAACGCCGCTTCATCTGGATCTTTGGTTCATACTCGCCACCCGCAGCCAACCCAAACCCTGATCCCTGCAGATACTCTCCTCTTAACAAGACCTCATCCACCGCACACTGCCAGTTTATTTCCCGGGTTCTTGAACGCAGCATTAACCCTCTCCTCTCCAGTCAGATGAACCCACACCTTCCTCCCTAGAACAGCTCGTTACATTTTCCCCTTTTTACTTGTGTGCTTGTAATAAACTGTTGTCTTTTATTTGGCTCTCCTGGTGAGTTCTGTATGTGGTTAAGAAAACTGGAACCAAACATGATGGCTTTGTTTTTGAATTTCCATTTCGCGGTCATTAGGCAGTGATCCTGAACACTCGCGGTGGTTGATAAACTGACTTAAACACCTGCATTTCTTATCTGTGAGGAAATCTGTGGGTCGCCTTATTTTTGTGTTAATTGATCCAAAATACTCCGAACTGCGCAGCTAGCATAGCTAACCTGAACTCTTAAGTCTTATTTAATTTAAATTTTTTTTTCTAATTAAAGCTTTTTACTGACCTGTGAAATGTGGTCCTGCTGGACCTTATCTTGCTATCGTAGTGTTAACAATATCAAAACTTTTCGTCCCTTTTTTTTCAGATTCTTTGCTTGATTGTGTCATTTTCCCCGCCCACCGATATTCCTGACTCAATGCAAAGCAACAGCGCATTTGGCGCACTGCCAGGCGCGCACAGTAAGTCACGTGATGTTCAATCCACTAGATCACTGAGCGAACTTACATTTACGTTTTACAGAGGAATTTTAAAAAGCATTACCTGCCTGTTGATGCTTTGAATAAAACGTGCAGCTGCTGTCGAGTTACATATGCAGGCACATAAAGGAAAAAAGGTCCAGGAAATATTTGTGGGGACTGTCCCTTTAATGCCAGAGTTGGTGGGGACATGTCCACCACATGAACATACGGCGTAACTTCACGAAGTTACGCATATGGTTTACAGTCATCTTAAGGTTTGTTGCTGTAAATAAAGTTAAGTGAGGTGGGTGCTGTTTTCAAGAACACGGTTAAGGGTGGCCACCCCACTTTTCTGATTAGCAAAGCCAAAGTATTGACATTTAATGCTGGTGCAGCTTAAGTTTTTCCAAGTTTTCACATAACTCCAATCTTGATGCACAACATTGGTTTCCAGTTTATTTCACAGCGCAACTGAAAGTACCTATTTAAGGTTCTTTAAATGGTAAAACAATATTTTCTGAGGTCAGACTTTACATTTGGTTGCTGTATTTGGTCTCTAATTAGTGTTAAATCAACCAAAAAGCCCTAATTTTAGAAAAAACGCACGGTTTGCGTGATGTGACCATAACACAGCAGAGGCAGCGACCGACGCTAATGGGGAAGAGAGGCAACAACAAAGCCAGAACCCCAGAGGGGAGAGTTATTAAACTGTATTATTGAGCCTAATTTTATGTATTCTTATTATTTATCTTATCTTGGTAGATACATTTCCATAGACAGATCTATATATCTGTAAATGTAAAGATACATTTCCAAACTTCTCTCAGTAGTCTTAAACATGTAGCCAATTTAATGCTCATGATTGGTCACCTCCTCCAGATTCAGTTTTTAGCTGTACAGTCCAGAACGTTCTTCTCAGTCTGCCTCATTAACGGTTGTCATTAGGGGCAACATTGTTAGGCAGAGGAGAGAGCAGAGTACTAGTAGATGGGCCATTTTTGGACAGAAAATGTGAATTTCAGACCTGTATAGATACAAAGGTTTCAACACGTATTTAAAGTGAAAAACGCATTTTAAGATTATTTTACTGACTTGGAGAACTCTTCACAGACAGGCACCAGTGAATATCAAAGGGCTTATGCCCTTTTGTCCCTTTCAGGTGCCTGAAGTCCTATGATCAGTTTGATGTTGATTTCCTATACTAAGTTAAACATAAAAGGATATATATCTTCTAGTTCAGAGGTTCCTCCTCCTTCCTTTAGACTTCAGATTTGTGGGCTCTGTGGTCCCTTTGTAGATATTTGCACTACAGTCCTTCGTTACTTCAATAAAAAAAAAATACAAAGTGCTTCACGATAAACAAATACAACAGTTCACGAGCCAACAATGGCTCCTTTTAAATCAAACTTGTTCACATAGTTTATACTGTTGTGATTGGAGTTTTCTGTTTTTGAGATTTGGAGCGAATGCATGTGATAACTTGTTGTATAGCGACTGGGTTTGGACACTGCTGGTAAAGTTATCTGTCTGTTAATGACTTGTATTGTGTGAAGTGGTGTCAGACTATTTTAATGTTTTTTTTCCTTTTATTTTAATGTGAGTGAGTTACGTTCATGATGAAATCTTAGGAATATGGATGTTAATAATTAACTCTAATGACTTTGTGTGACTGGGTGAATCTGAACTCAGGCCACAGGATCTTCGTCCATTACTCTAGAGTCCAATCTTTAAGGCCCCTAATAAATTGCACACAGGTACAGAAACCTTTGCGATTAATTGCACTTTAAATAAACTGACCTTAAAAAAATTTGATTCAATGCAGGATTAAAATAAAGTCTTATTTACATAGAATGTTAATCTAAAAACATACCTAGGATTTAAAACAAAGTTAAGTTGCTTCCAACTTGAAAAATGTGCACCAAGACGGCGTGGGACAATCCCTGACACCAAATCCAGGATAAAGAGGTTCAGTGAATTTGGTGTTGAAGGTGTAAAGGTGGATCAGTGTCTCTGAAGAGACTCTGTAGAAGGACAGAGTCCCAGCAGGACAGTCCACATACACGGCTACTCTGCCAGATTCAGAGGCGAGAGGGATGAAAGCTTTTTTTTTACTATCGTGCCAAACAGTGTAACCATCATCAGAGCAGACTAGATTCCAGGACTTATCATTCAATCCAAACCAGGAATCGTCATTGACTCCTTTTCTATTGATTCCCCTGTAACTCAGAGATATGTGGACTTTCCCACCCCACTCAACCTCCCAGTAACAGCGACCAGTCAGACCATTAGTACACAGCAGCTGACAGAGTTCAAATCTGTCTGGATGATCAGGATATGGCTGCTCCTCTTCCACACGTGTCGCCTTCCTGTTTTCATCAGAAAGTCTGAGGAATCTGTTTACAGTGTTTAGGTCGACTGTTGGTTGACAGGAATCTGAAGGACGAAAGAAACACGATGCAGTTACTGATGTATCATTTTCTGAATTCACTGATGCAAAGATGAGACAATCTGCTATGAATCAAAAATGCCCTTACACTTCCTGAGACCTGGTGTCATCCATTTCTCTCCTGCAGGCTCCATGCTGTAAGAAAAAAGGTGTTTTGATGGTATTAACACTTTTCTGTTATCAATGTCTAATATTTTACTGATGCTATCAGTTCAGTTATAACTGATGCCTTTTCCTCATTCTGTTGCACAAGCTGTATATTATTTAACAAGGTTCAAATCTCAGCGTTAATGATCCTAAGCATGCAGCAAGAAATTAAAAAGGTATCAATTCATGTTCATGTATTAGATCCAATTTTTAGTCACAGCCCCGTTTTCAGATTTAGATTAAAAAAGAAAAACTTATTAGTTATGCTGTGATGGACTGACAACCTGTCCAGATTGTACCTGACCTGTCGCCCGATGAGTGCTGGAGATATGCACCAGCACCCATCGCCACCCTGCAAGGACATGTATGCTAGATAATGGATGGACACTAATTTTGATTGATACAACCAACAATCGTGCTTCCACTTTGGAATTATGCATTGTTTTGTGTTTGTTAAAGTTGAAGCTGTCTAAGTAGTTTTGTTCAGCTCTGTATGAACTGCATCAATATCCTTTTTATAACTAATTATCTCTCCAACATGGCATGATTTCTCTTGCTGCACCACAAGTCGTCTCTGACATAAACTAGCATTCATTGTCTGAGGCTGGTTGGGGCTTTTGGGTTTATCCTGCACTCCAGATTGATTCATCCAGACCAGGTTATGTTTCTCCCATCAGTAATCCTCCTTGCTTTCTCTCTCCAGTACTCTCTATTTGCTGAAGATCCTGAACAACACCTTCTGGTTTGCTGCCACACTTGTGTCAATTCTAAATCCAGTATCAAGCAACATAGTAGGTTTATGTGACTGTGGATAATGGTTCCTTACTAAAGAGAGTCCAGTTTGAAGCTTGGATTCTTCAGTACAGCTTCTAGACTCTTCATTCCTGCCTCTCCTGGACAATTGAAGCTGAGGTCCAGTTCCTTCAGGTGAGAGTTCACAGTCAGAGCTGAAGCCAGAGCAGCACAGCCTTCCTCTGTGATCAGGCAGCCAGAAAGCCTGCAGACACAAACACATAACAATGTTGAAAGAAATCATCTATATTCTCAAAGTGACACACTGGTTAGAACTGTTAGAATAATTAGTTGGCATGCTAAGAAGGTTAGAGAACCAGGTCTGTTGAGCAGCAGTCTACATGCTGGCCTGACAAATAGTAAATATTTTATTTTCTATCTCCCAGAGTTACTATGTAAAAATTAGAATGACAAAGTGGGGTTGTATTGGTCAAAAAATCTCCTAATTCAAAGCTACATCTTGGTATATTTTCCAACTTCTTGGCATATTTCCCATTCATTTCAACAGATCCTCTGCACTGAATGGATCTTCTTGGGATCCATTGTGGGGAGCAGGCAAATGAAGACAGATCCGGAAAAGGTTTAAACGGTCCTCAACTGGCCAACTTCATCTTCTTCTAAATAGTTGCAATGCTTCTTATGTTTTGCCAACTTCTACTGTCGCTTCATTATAATACAGTCAAACTGCTGTTACCCTCATCAGTCTCAAATCCACTAAAAAAAAATATTAATTTGATCCCAGAAGCAGAAAAATCTTCTGACTTGGGGGGGAAGAAAGAGCTCCCATTCTCACCCAGCCTGATCCAAACAGACCAATCATAGAGACACCTCAGACTCAGAAGCATTGCCCCTGTTGACAACACATTATATCCTTGTGTCTTTCTTCGCTCCCTGCATTTGGTCTAGAAAGTAGTCTAGAGTTTATCAGTCTAGACTATTTTCCATCTCTTGACTTGATCTAAGAACTTGCAAAGTCCAAACCAACTTCTATGCCTATTTGACCAGAGTACCGTATTTTCCGGACTACAGAGCGAACCTCACTATAAGCCGTACCCACAAAGTTTTAAAAAGAAAACTGGAAATATACATATAAGCCGCACCGGGCGATAAGCCGCTGGTATCTCCGCTGCTCTCGGTTTTCCATAAGGACTAAATCTGCTGGATTTATTCAGAACGCAGCCCTGCGTCTCCAACGCTGAACCATGGATTCGTTCGCACCGAGCTGACGTGCAGCGGGTATCGATCTGTACTGCCAGATCTTTAGCCTTCAACTTAAAAGCTGCATCATATGAACTTCTTCATGTGATTTCCGTGATGAGGGGGTATGAATATGAAAACATTTCATTGCATGCTAGCAGCATGTGCTTGTTCTAAATGAAAATCAGCACTTTCTTCTTTGATTTCCAATTTTGTCTTCCATTGATTCACTTCCTGCTAAAGAGCCCCCTGGTGGTTGAAGAAAAATCCATAGAAAAGCCGCACCGGGATATAAGTTCAGAGAGTAGGAAAAAAGTAGCGGTTTATAGTCTGTAAAATACGGTACTATAAAAGCCTTATTGAAATGTGATAGGAAAACAATTTTCTGGATTGTTTTCCTATGTCTACTACAAGTTAACACTGGGTTATTTCTTAATGAGCATTAAGCACTAACCAAGGTCCTTCTTCTGTGAATACTGTTAAATGGAATGGACTGAACTTATATAGCGCTTTATCCGATCATTTTTGACCACTCAAATCGCTTTACACTACTGTCATTCACCCATTCGCACTCACAAACACTCACACATTCATACACTGATACGCAGATCGGTAGGCAATTTGGGGTTAAGTGCCTTGCCCAAGGGCACATCGATATGGGGCAGGAGGAAGCTGGAATTGAACCTACAACCTTCCAACTACTCTTCCCACAGAGCCGCAGTCACCCCTGTTATGATCCTTAGATCATGTGTATGTATTTTTTGTTGCCGTGTGTCATGTCGTTCCCCGTTGTTTGTTCCAGCTGTCCCTCATTTCCTGATATCCCCCACATGTATTTAAGTTCACCTGTGTCATCTGATTGTCCCTGGATCCTCTATGTTCCTTTGTTGTGATTGTTGCAGGGTGGCATTTGTTGTGCTTGGCAGTGTTCCAGAGCATCTTTGCATTTTGACCTCATTAAAACATTTTTCTTACTTCACCCTGGGTCTGACTGGGTCTGACTGCTCTCATCCTCAACTCAACCCTCAGTACAAATACTCAGTTTGATATTGCAGAGTGTCCTAGTGGTTCAAAACTTCTTACATTACAAATAAACATAAGCTCTAGGAACCTCAGTGCTTTTCAGTACAGTCAGTGCTTCCAAAAATGCTTTATTTTTTATAATGTTCAGCAATGTTTAATTGTTGCAAATTACTTTGTTCCTGTAAATTGAGTATAGTTTTCTTTTTATTTTGACAGGAACAACCAGCTC
This sequence comes from Girardinus metallicus, assembly GCA_903067095.1. Lineage (NCBI taxonomy): Eukaryota > Metazoa > Chordata > Actinopteri > Cyprinodontiformes > Poeciliidae > Girardinus > Girardinus metallicus. The sequence continues at coordinate 10,052 of CAEGAE010073445.1, forward strand.
TCGGTGTTGGTGGTGGACTTTCCAGGTGGTGGTCCTCTTTTTTTTTTTGTTTAGTGCTCGATTTTCCTTTTATTTTTGCCGTCTTGTTGTTTCTTTCGTTTAGGTCACTAACCTGATCTGCACTGCTATCTCAGAGCTGAGCCATAGCTTGCCTATTTTAATGTGAGTGGTTTTAAACTAGTATTTTTTTTCATATTATCTAAAATAAAACATTTGTGCAATAAATAAAATTATTGAATTGGGTGAAATTATCTCAAGCCTCATCTGTATCGGGTCTGTCTGCCTTTAAAGTAACTTTTCAAGTCAGGTTATTGCAAACTATTTTACCTTTGCTAAAATAGTGGCCTTAAATTCAAGTTGCCCATTTTCAGTCACATTGGTCCCACCACATACAGACATTTTATGAGTACTTTTATCACTACAGTTGCACTCCCGCTTCCTGTAATTTTGTCTAACCTCAGAATTTCGAGTTCACAGTTTGGACTCTTCAGTCCGTCACAGAGCAGCTTCACTCCTGAATCACCCAGGTTGTTGTTACTCAGGTCCAGCTCCTTCAGGCAAGAATCCTGAACGGTGAGAACTGAGGACAGAGCTCCACAGCTTCTCTCTGAAAGGTTACATCCACTGAGTCTAAAGAGAAAAAATAAATAAAAGTATTATGTGTTAAAAGACAGCTGCTGCATCAAATTCTATGAGGGGCCTTTTAGGACAAAAACTGTTTTGTCTCTAGGACAAAAACTGTTTTGTCTCTCACACACTACTAAAAACACACACACACACACACACAAAAATTAAAACTGCACATATATACTATTAAAATGTCACACACGTATAAAAACATTTTTCTCACATGCATACATAAAAGACTGAGACTGCACATATAAACTAATAAAATATACACATTTTTTGTATGGGAGAGACATTTTTTGAATATGTGTGAGGGACTCTATTTTTGTATGAGTGAGAGTGATGTCATGGAAGAGGCGGGGCATAATTTGGAGATCAGATTGCGCATGCGTTGATACCACAGTGACGTTAGCTTCAAGTTGGATA
>CAEGAE010073446.1:0-38436 GCA_903067095.1 Girardinus metallicus
TCTCACCCGGAACGCTTGCTGGAGATGGACACCAGCACCTCCCGACCCCATTAAGGGACAAGGGTGAACAGAAAATGGATGGATGGTTGATCGGTTTCATTTACATGCAAAGCGCTTTCCGGTACAGCAGGAATCAAGAGAAGCTGCCCTTCGGAAGAGCGGTATTTATGGCCCGAAGTGAAACAGAAGTGAAGTGAGCTGTGGTTTAATTACATCGATGCTCAGGAGCGTTCAGCCGACGTATGAATTTCCGTTTCTGTTGCCATCAGCAAATACATTGTTTGCTTGGAGTGGATCTCGACTTTTCAGCCTCTGACTATATAAAAAAGAAGAATAGATGGAGACTGAGGTTGAATTTGTACGACACGAACAGTCTTTATGTCACTTTTGCTACAATTTCTTTATACTTTTGTTCTTCACACTGTCTAATAGGGCAGCACTCTTATGTGTTGCCCTATAAATACACTGACAGATATATATACATATATATATATATATATATATATATATATATATATATGTATATATATATGATAGAAGGAATGATCTTTGAACATTCCTCTTTTTACAATTTGCAAGCATGTCCAGATTCCTCTCGTATCCTCGCTTGCCTTCAGCTCAGCACTCAGGTTTTCCGCAACATGTAGACCTGTGCCGTGAAATAAATATGACTCGTGTCGAATTACGTATACATTTTGAATCAATATTCCACCAATATTTCAATTTCCGGCCATCAGTACTCATCTAAATGTTTTGGTTCTTCAAAGAGTTCTCGATGCCCCACCGTAACAAAAAGCATGTTGTGTTTTACACTGTATGACACTTATATTTTGTGAAAAAATATTATTTCCACCAATGTAGAAGGACAGCGATTTCAGTCCGGCCTGAATGTTTACTTTGGAGAAAAAAGTCTCCGCCTTTCCATTCTGCTCCGTTATTATGAAATTAAGCTAGTTTAGTACTTACAACAAAAAGCTAACACAAGGAAACACATTTTAACTTCACATGTCCTTTACATTAAAAACACACACAGGAAATGATCTTTAAAATAGATTTTATTTACCATTTTGTAATTCAACAGTTTACGATATACAGGTGACAGGACTAAGACAGTTCAATGGATTTTGGCCCTAAAGATTGAAGAACAAGAAAGAACACACATGGTTAGATAAATACACTGACAGATATATATATATGTATATATATATATGATAGAAGGTACCAGAAGAGCTTTGTTCTCTTTTCAACCTCTCCATCCCACCAAATGCAACACTGCAATTTCTCTCCGCCGTAACCTTGGAAAACAAATTATTTTCTTTTCTTGTGCTTTTATTTTTTTAAGAAAAAAAAAAAAAGGAAATTTATATAGCCTGTTCTTAAAGAGAAAAAAAAAACAACAACCCACTGCTGATTTCTCTAAAGTGCTGCAGTATGAAAATGCTCGTATGAACAGTAGTAAGATATTCAAGAGGTAATGTTCTGTCGTTTACATAAAACCACAGAGATGCAGAAGGTCACAGTTTAGAGTTTTTCTTATCACCACGTTTCTGTTTGTTTGTCTGCTCAAGAAAAAAAAAATCCTACATTTGTTTATTTTTTATCAGCATCGGTATTTGTGGAGAGATGATGTAAGTGATAACTTATTAGTTACTGGAGACCTGGATCAATTCTGTTTTTCTTTACAAGTAGTTTAGGACATTTGGAACAGTGGAGCACCAAGCCTGCCACAATCGGAAAGAAATACAGAAATAATTCAGTCTTTATGGAAAGTGAAAAAACACAACAAGAAAAAGAGCTTCAGATAATTATGTTGGCATATGACGTGGCATGAAGTGGAATAAATAATCAGTAATCATCCCTACTGTTTTGCTTTTATCTACTCACTTCTATTTTGTTACTGTTGCATGTTTATTTCGGTTTACTCTTATTAATTTTATCTTCCCAAATGTTTTCAATATTGTGCTTTACTTTGTCAGAAAGCTGACACTTTTAGAGTCAGATTTTAAAAATTCTTTACTCTTTTTCTCATTTTTAATTAATTTTTCTTTTTACTTAACTGACCGTAATGAACAAAAAGACTTAAAAGAAAGACAACATTGAAAAAGCCGGGGGGGGGGGGGAAATATCAAAGAAAAGCAATGCAAAACTAAATATGTCCTTCTACAAGTAAATGAAAATGAAAGAAAATACATAAATGAAAATTTAGAAGGATAAAATAAATAAACTAGTCAAATGTCAGTTTATTCCATATTGCCAGGATAATCGCTAAAAGTCTTCCTTTCACCATTTGTTGGTGGTTTTGAGGTCAAACTAGTTAAATTTATTTCTGCATTTACTCTTGATTATGGCAAACGTGACTCTCCGTGTTGAACACATGACAGTTTACGTTTCCGATACGTTACATCTCAGATCATTTGACTGCGACGTTACCAAAGAGATAACACTTCCCGACTACAACATGCACAGAAACGCGAAGGTGAGTTCTGAGAGCGGATCCAGCCTCGGTTGCAGAGTGATTTTGGTGTTTGTATTCTGCTTTTCACACAATTACATCGACAGAAACAGCCAGACGCCTCAAAACTAAGGCGGCCGCACGCTAACACCATTGTGAAATATTGTTGGCACTGCACAGCGTTAAAACAGCTTACAGATGTAATACTGTTAAGGAAAAAAATCAACAACAAGAAAACAAAAGCATTGTGATGCATGTGTCTGCGCCAGAGCTTCATTCTTTTGTAGTTCAAGTTTCAATCCAAAGCTTTTTCGTTTGGCAATGCTTTTTAATATCAGCTGGCTTTTTTTTTTTTTTTTTTAAACTTCGATGGGAACAACTTCAAAAACAAAGTTTCATAAAAGGTGGATAAACAATTCCTAAAATACGAAGATAACAATAGTCCTCTCTCTCAACTTCTAGTACAAAATCTGTTCATTTTTCCTTTTTTCCTCGAACTCTTTTCACTGGGTGTTAGTAGAATAGCACAGAGCTAATTCTTGTGGATTACGGGGTACATGGACATCGACGCTGACAGCAACCTGCTCTACATGCAGGTTTCTGCAGCAAGAGCTAATCTATTACACATGTAGTACATAATACACCTGACATCGTCTACTTTACACTACCAGAAACATGACAAGTGAAAGTCAGTCAAAGCCCGCTCTCCCTGGGATCCACGGAAACACAAACCCGCCCGCACCGCAGCAAGAGCAAACACAAACACAGTCTGATTATGTCGTTTCTTTTTTTTTTTTTTCTTTTGCATTACTGTACAATAGCAGGAGGAGATGAGGGTCCAGCAGAGTTAGTAAGTGGGTCGGTATGTTTGGCGGTCACACGAAGACAGGCCGACAAACGAACAGGACGATGCCTGAGCTACATGTTTCCCACTAGATACTGAGCAGAATACCTTCTTTCATCTTTCAGCAAGCAAAACCCTATTTTTGTTATTATTATTATTTTTTATTTAATGAAGCTAATCAAGAGATTTAGAAAGAGGATGACACTTCCTGGCGTCAAAAAGCATCTGCTTTTGCTTTGCCTTAATATTAAAAAAAAAAACAAAAAAAAAACGTAGTAAAATACCCCTTATGGCTGGAATGATCGGTATTAAAATATTCGATCTAGGAGATTAGCCAGGACGCATTTTTCTACGCTTTTCTGTGCAAAAGCAAGTTAAAAGGCTGGATCACAATGTGTGCTTGTTTCAGAATGTCCATTGTGCTTCTTTGCATTTAACTTTATGTGCTCTTATTTCTCTTACTGCTGCTCCATTAACAGGTCTCCTTTTTTTTTCCTGTTTGGGCATCTCGGTCTTGTGTTTCTCCCTCTATATTTAAATATTGTCAGCATTACTCCATCTTGTGGTCTGTTGGAGCAACTGCATTCCCAACTTAAAAACTATCCGCGTGTGCAAATGTAGTCCAAAGAAGTGCTTTCGGATGTCTTCCTGTGAAGCAAAACGGCGTTTTCTAGATATGTGCTTAATTGTGCTAGACTCAAAGATCAAAATAAATATTTTTTTCTGATAAGATTGTATTAGCCTTGCTTAACTTTGCATAAAGATTAACAGTAGGCACATAATTTATGTCCAAGACACCTTTAAAAATGATCATTCTATATTTTTGTTACGCAAAACTGTTAGCTAGTGTAAGTGTCGCTAGGCTGTCAGTTCAGTTCGACAACGCAGTTTCTTTTCTAAGCAACGACAAAAATAAAAGAAGCTACGATTAGGAATGAGCCGTTATGTGAATCTCATGACATTTAAAACCTTCACTTAAAAATGCCACAGTTTAACGGTATTAATAAAAAAAATGTAAGTATAAGTTTATACCAAGGCCTAACAGCTTCCATTTAAAATAGAAAAGATCAAATTTTCCTCTCTAAAGAAATGCATAAAATAACTTTGATTCTTATCGCATCGTTAACATCATTTATAACATTAATTTAGTTTGATTTTGATACACTGATTTAAGCTATAACATATATAAAACATACCAACTAAGTTTAGCAGTAGTATTTATTTCATGAGAAGAATGTTATAACCTTTTTAACGTTTTGCTCTTTATATATGGTGGACCTCCACTTAAAACTGCCTGTTTTTTTTTTTTTTGTTTTGTTTTGTTTAAGCACCAAATATCTTAACAAGCAGAATAATCCGTAAATATGTGAATCCATAAATGCTGAACCACAAACAAGCAGGAAAACAGCAAGCTAATATCAGCTAGCTAGTTAATTAGCTATTTCATTTGATAGCTAGCCTGCTGTTGGCTGATTAAAACTTTAAAAAGAATGAAGGATGGTGTACTTTTAGTTTATACAACCCAACTATCCCATGTTTTGTCAGCCAGAAACATTTCCAGACAATTTGTTGGCCTTACAAGTAAGGGGGAAGTGTAGTAGCTTATTTTTTCAGCTAGCTAAAAACTGTGCACCTCTGTGTTACTTTTTGCTTCATACAAACTGCAGTCACTGGGAATTTCTTGGGCACTACAAAAAACTAATTTTTTTTTTTTACTGTAGGAATGGAATGCTAAACAGTTTTTGGGTCTTTGAACATAATTATTTTAATCCTAGGTGTACTTTGAAACCAGCCCATGTATACTTACAGGAAGGTAGCAAAACAGTTTGAGTTCTTTTGCCTCAGAAGCAGAAGTTTAGCTCTGAACTTGTGGTCTCACCTCAGTTGAGCCTGTTTCAAACTGTTCTGCAAGTTGGAGCAACTTCTATTGACAAAGCAAGCTAATACTAACATTTCTCTCTCCATTTGACACATTTTAGTACTGATATATCACATTCACATACTGGCATTGTAAGTGCGCTGTGAATTTATAGGGAATGTTATAAGTGCAAATTATTTATCCTCGCAATTTAACGTTCCATATGAACAGCAGCCAAATCAATCAAATCTGAGGTCAGCTGGGGATCTATGATATTTAATGTCATAAATCCAACTTGAGTATTCTGTTAGACTTTTCTCACGAGGAACTCGGGAATTCAGACTGCAGTACTGCTCGAAAATGTTACTGGCTAGTGTCAAAATTTTTGTTACCCAATTTCTGTTTGCTACGTAGCCTGTTCACTTCTTACGCTAAATTAAACTAACTGGCAGTGCGTCTGCAGCTAATTCCAACCAGGAAGTAGTCTATTTCTACATAGGAATGTACGATATAACTCTCCACTTGAAGTCCAAACATGTTCTCAGTGCTCGCTGAAGCATAACAGTCATAATAACATATGTGTCAACCTGAGGAAACGACGTCACGGTTAATGTAATCTCTAAAAAAAGTGGTCTCTGCTAATGAAACCAAAACCATTTCACCATGCGGAGTCACAAAATGACATTGTAAAGTTTCTGACGTAGATGTGTGGATGGGATATAAGTATAAGTCCCACGAGGGTCGGTTCTGTCTTTATAAACGCCACGCGACACGCCGCTGAACCGGACATTTCCCGGTTAAACACTCAGCCCATCAGACAGAGGTCTCTCTAGTCTAAGAAGAGGAAACCAGGTAAACATGGTTAATCACAAATCTAGAGCTTTTACGCTTTGTACAAAATAAACATATACTGTCTTTATTATTATTATTTACTAAATTACTTTACAGTGAGAAGTAAAAAGACGACATCTACAGAGAGAACAATAACCGTTGCAGCTACATAGAAAACTACAGATTTCACTGCAGCGTTTTAGTCCGTTGTCTTCCGGAAACAAGTGGCATTTCTCTGCCTTTTGTTTCTCTAACAGCTTGGCTCAGAGCTTGAAAAGAAAGAGTCTCGTGATACACTTAAGGGTTCCACAGGCGGCAAAGGACCAACACGTACTGCGTCAGTTTCTAAATCGTAAAATGTGCAACACCCATGTAACCCAGGTTGCATGCCAGATGGGGGCAGACGACTATGACCCATTAGAGACACCAACTATAGTACACGGGTTTTTCCTTCAGAGACCGCATCCTAAGACGCACTTCACTCAAAAACAATGCCTGGAAGACTTAAGAAGAGATGGCACTTCAGTTTGTATTCTGAGAGTTGCATCCACTCGCGTTGCGTGCATATGTGGGTGTTTTCAGACAACGGGTAAAATTCTGTGGTTTTAGTCCCTGTATCAGTTTCCACAGGCAGGGAACAGCAGAGTTTACCTTCACTTGGACCCTGAGAAATGGGGCAATAGGACCTCTTCTATCAAAAATGAAGCAAAAATGCTTGTGAGAATGAAAAGACAGCGTTACAGTACAATTCATTGTTATTATATATTTTTTTTAAATCTAAGCAGCTTTATTGAAAAACAAAGTAACTACTGGGGAAATTCCCGCAGAAGATCAGTCTCAAGTGCCATTCATATTCTTGGGTGCAGTTAAATATTTGTGCTCTGTGTGGTTCATTTGAAGAATAAGCAGCATAAGAAAACAAGAGGCTTAGTCCTAAACTGAACTCAACTAAGTCTGAGGTCACTGTGTGCTGTGGAAAATGCTCTATTTAGAGTCTATGTACGGAAGGCCAAACCTGCCATAGTCAGTAGAAACAGAAATCGATAAATGGCTCAATAGAGCAATTAATGGACCGAAAAAAATCAAACAAAAATGAATGAGATATTTGAAACATTTTTTTTACACCATAGCTAAAAAAAGGTTATCGTCTCTCCTTTATATTTGGAGAATTTTCACTTTATGCTTATTTTCTTAGTTATTTACTCCTTATCATTCGTTTTTTTTATTTTTAAGTCATGCTTATTCCATGTTTTATATTATTGCTTATTTAATTTCAAAAGATTCAGTTTTCATTGATTACTTTATTTTTTATCACTGGTCACTTTGTCAAAAAAAGAAAAACATAACAAGGAAATAAATGGTCTTATGCTAATAATAAATGTTTGAAGAATAAAATTGGTGGCCATGCATTTAAAAAATTGTAATCATATTCAACATTTTAGAGAGAAAAAAATAAATACGTGTAACAAGTAAATGAATCGAAAAATGAAAACAACACAGAAGTGTGTAAATGAATATATATGTAACTGAATTAAATAAAAGGACATGGATTATTACAAATATTGAATATTTTGACAACTAAAAACAAAATACAAAAATCCAATTTATGCGACTTCTTACGCCATCATAGTTTTGTTGCCATATTAGTTGATTTACTGGGCCATTTATTTCTTTCTGTTTGAGTAAAGCAGGTTCAATCCATCACGTCTACTAGCGCAATTCGGTGTGCCCGCCTCTTTTTCTGGCTGCAGAACGAAGCTTATTTCCATTTTTTCCATGTCAGATGCCAGTGCCGACACGGTTCGCTGTCCCCCCCCCCACCCCTCTACGCTACAGCACCACATCAGGTCCGACCGCCGCCACTTCGAAGTCGTCCGTCCCGAACGGGCCTTGCCGAACGAATGCCGGAGAACGGCGCGCGTCTCTTTGCGACATGCACAAAACGAGCACATGCAGCTCCACGATCTACTGTACCTCTAACTGCTGATGATGAGGATGACATTTACAAGTTTTACACCAAAAAAAAAAAAAGAAAGAAAGAAAAAAATGAAAGGAAAGGAAGAACAAACTGCATTATTAAATTACGCGGAACAAATTAACAACTCACTCCCGGCACACATAAACGCACGCTTACACGCTCGTAGCACACACGCAGACCTTTTGGATGATGACCCAAATTCCTTGATCCTTTCATATTTTTTTTTTTCTTCTTCTTCTTCGTTTGTCTAGAGATAACACGCAGACAGATAGAAGAGGTTAGGATAGATATAATAAGCCCTTACAATATGTAAAGGTCTCCAGTGAATGGGATCTCCCCCACAGAGGACTGCGGGAAAGTAGGGTGAGGATGGAGGAGAAGTGAGGAGAAGGGAGGAAGAGAAGGAGGAGACGGTGGCCCAGCAGCGCTGACAGAGAGAGGCGGCGTCTATGCACTGGGGTTGGGGTTGTTGTGTGTGTTGGTGGAGCCGTTGCTTCCCTGGATGGTGAGGCTGATCTCATCCTTCTTCTCTGTCTCCTTCGCCTTCTCCTCCTCCTTGTGCTCTTCTCTTAGCTCCTCCTTCTCCTTCTCTTTCTCCTTCTCCTTCAGGGGCCGGGCCTCGATGGTGTCAGCGGGGGCCATGGGGGCGTAGCGGCCTGTTCTGTGCTCGGCCAGGGCCGGGCCCCACTTTGGATGTGCTTGGCAGGCGTGCTTCAACCGCTGAGAGGAGAAAGGTGGAGAGGGAGGGACGTAAACGACAAACGTCAAGTTGAAACAGCAAACTTTAACGCATCGTTCTTAGTCTGTGCAACAGACCAACACAAAATAGTCTACAATCGAGAACAGTAAGGAAAGTGACAGATTTTTTTACGAAAAAGAACCTCAAATGTAGCTTTGTCTTTTTGCCCCTTCTACTCAGATTTTGTCCCCTTTTACTCGTCTATGTACGCTGACAGACTGGACGAGGAGAGCGTTAATCAGAGAAACAGCCAAGATCATGGTAACTCTAGGGGAGCTGTATGTCCATGACATATTGCTGTTTTCTTAGGTATAAAAATCCAAAAACAACAGCAAGTCTTATTCCTTTCTCATCACTCTGTGGTTACTCTGTGTTGGCCTATAGCGCATAGAATTTCGGTAAAATATTCAGAAGTTGGAAAGAGTTTGAAGTGTGCAAAAAATTTTGCAGAGGGCTTTACTCTAGGTTTTGTTGAGCACATTTTATTCTTACTTTTCAAAAACAAACTAGATTAAAACCTGTGTTCTCCAACAATGTTACATCACTACTCAGGAAAAGCCTCTGCTGGCCTCACTGGAGGGCAAGAACTTGGGCTTTCTGTTGTCATCAACACACCAAGCTGATGCAGTTGATGATCACAGCATTCCCCCGAGCAAAAAAAAAAAATTTATTTGGCTAAGTCTGGATTGCAAAACCTCTGCAGCTACAAGGCATCACACGGCACCAAAACTGCCAGAGTTTTTTTTTTCCTTTTAAAATTTAAATTGCGTATTTCCATTTACTTTTCGCTTTGCAAATTATAACATTTTAGGTTTGACAACTTTCCGACTGAAGCTGAAGAAAACAGTACTCTGATGACTTTTACAAACCTATTAACTTGAAAAAGCATGTGTTTTTTTGTTGTTGTTGTTTTTTTATGTTTGATCACAGGTTTCATACTGTACCTCTCTAAATGTGGCCCCGGGGGACCTGGAAATCTTGTACAGGCCATAAATGGGTATACAAATCACTGAGGACAGGGCCATGGCGAAGCCAATAGCCAGGGACCAGCCGGGATACACGTAGTCATTGTAAGTGATGGGCTTGTACTGGATGACGGTGAAGATCAGGATGAACTGCAGACACACGGAAAGAAAAACATCAAACACATTTAACAACGTATTATAGCAGCACCTTGACATTTCAAGCAGTTTTAAAGAAATGTAACAACAACTGCATGTGAATGTTTTGTTTTGTTTTTTTTTTTTTATAAAATGTCCTTAGAAATATATACACACAATTACATATTTCACCAATATGATTTTTCATTTGGATTTACTAGTGCAAGAACTTTACTGTTCAATTGCTTTTAAGCGTTAGTGGCTGAAAACGTATGGAACACGTTCACTCGATGCTCATTCAACACTTTCTAGAAAAGCCTTTGTTGGTAATGACAGCTTCAAGATGGCTCCTGCACTCACACAAATATTTAACCCTAACTCTTAAGATTTATGTCATTTTATCACGTGACTAGTTCCGTTTATTTTAGATCACTTTAATGCAAACCTATCAAATGAACTTTACTTGATTCATATTCGTCAGTGTAATAAAGCCTATTTATTGTAATCACATAATCCTTAGGTTTATGTATTGTATTCAGTCAATCATTTTTGATCACTCAAAGTGCTTTACACTAGAGTCACACTCACCCAATCACACACAGATCAGTAGGCACATCGACATGTGGCAAAAGGGAGCTGGAATCGAACCTACAACCTTCCGATCTGAATATGACAAACCTACCCACAGAGCCACAGTGGCACATTTGTCACATGAACCTAAGTATTGGGGAAAGTACAGCCTCTTCTTTTTATTGTTTAACCGCTTTAAGACAGGTGCCAGCGCTACTTAAGAGGACTTTACTGCCACCTACTGGTGAAGGACATTGTGCCCGATTCCCCATTTCACTTCAATGAAAACCATTCACATAAAGTTTAAATACCAGAATCTTGTTTGTTTTACAACTTTAATAATTTTGACTTTGTTAGTATATATCAGCTAATAACAATCAATACATTCTAGAATTGATTAGATTACGTAGATAATAATTCATTTAAAGGTTATGTATTCAATATGAGTTTTAAATAAAATCAAACACATAGAAATGCATAAAACTTAACTTTGCCATGAATCACTTTGGTAAGAGTGTATGGATAAACTGGTCGCATGCATTGACTGGATTACTTTGGGGTGTTTTTTTTTTTTTTTTTACCAATACCTAGCGTCCTATGAAAAATTGTGACGCATTCAATACTTCAAACCTTATTTCACCTGCTGCGTAACACAAAAGCACACAAGGACAAACAAAAGAAAGCATTTCTTTTGTTTGTCCTTCTCTCACAGCACGCAGGAAGTTAAAAATCACAAACCCAACACCCGAGGTCAGAGGAAGTTTTAACGTGGCGTTTGTCGTCGGGGCATCCTATTGTGCGGTGAAATGTGAAAGAGAACAAAAGTGCCCAAGATGTGATCAGTAATCCACAACAATACATTTCTCAGCTGACAGAGTGGGAATGAAAGGACTAATTTGGCTGTTTGGGAAATACTATTGACTGTAGCTCCATGCTTTGAGAGATTTAGACTGCAAAGAAAAGCAGCGAGCGAGGAGATTAGCCGGAATGTAGGTCAGGTCCCCAACAACTGGTCAACAAGTCAGGAAACGTTTTTCTCTCTCTCTCGTTTTTTTTTTTTTTTTTTTTTTTGTTAAGAGAATCCACTCTACTGAACCACAGCGTTCCTGGCTTCACATCACACTGTATGTGCGTGTGAGTGTGAACTTACAGAGATAATGACAGGTGAGATGAATCTCCAGCAGACTTTGAAGAAGAGAGGAGGAGGGAAGCCCAGCATCATCTCAACATCCTTGAAGTAGTTACTGTGACCTGGAAAGAAGAGGAAAGAAATGTTCATCCAGGAAGACAAGTCTTACAAAGCCTCCTATCCTTCATCCTTCTTTTTTTTTTTTTAAACTAAACTGTTAGCATCTATTTGTGTGGGGTTTTTTTCTTTTAGGTTTTTCAGGGGAAAAAATCTTGATGCATCGATCCTTTTTTTTTTCCTGCCTTGACTATAACTCATCTATATTCCTCAAAGCGTTTCAAACCCTCGGTGCCTTCGCTCAGAATAACAACGACTCTCCTGACGCTTCTGCTCAGCTCAGCTGACAGGTTTAGTGGAATCACAGTCCTAATTAGAGGGGAAATGCCCCCACTGGAAACCGGGGGATGAGTCATCTTTAAAAACAACCGAAGAGTGACTGCAGGTTAATTTACGCGAACAAGGGCTCAGATGAGGCGATTAATTGTTTCAGTGCTGTTACAACTTGTGAAATTCTGACACTTGGCGTTTTAATTAAAAGACGATGCGTGTCATTTGGTTCGGTCTGATTATGGAGAAAAATACCAGAAATCTGGAAACAGGCCTCATCAGTTCACGAGTTGGAACTTTTTTGTGTGTGCGTGTGCGTGTGTGCTCAATTAGAGCTTTTGTTCCAGGAATCACATTTTTGTTCATGGTCAAAATTACAATAAGGAGTCAGACTTTTGGGACTTTGCTGTTGTGTAGTCCTCGCTTACAATTTCAGCACAGTGGCTCTGCTCTTATTAGGATATAGTGTCTTGCAAAAGTATTTTTACACCTTGAACTTCCTCCCATTTGAACAACAAAGTATGCATTTTGCATACAGGGCAAAATGTTCAGGTTTGGACTTAGGGGACGAGAGCAGCTTCTTAAAAATGTTTGCCGTTTCCTCCTACATGACCTGTAGCAACACTAGCAACAAAAAAAAAAAACATAATTTTTCTTTCAGCCTTAGAGTTCTGCAGCTCCTCCAGAGTTATTTTGAATTTCTTAGAAACTTCGGTAACACTTTATTTGAAGGGGTGTGCATAATACTGACTTAATACTGTCATAATCATGATGTAACACCTGTTATGAACATTAAGGAGTCTTCATGAATGTTTTCGACTGTTGCCGTGAAGTGTTATTCAGTAAATAATGGACTTTTAATGAAAGTTTTAGTACAACGTTGAATTAAAAGTGTCATTATTTACAATGACACAAATGACACTATATATATTCCTGGGTCAGACATTCCTCAGGACTCCTTCGTGTTCGTAACAGGAGTTATGTTATGTTTATGAAAGTATCATGTCAGTCTTATGCACAGCGCTTCAAATAAAGTGTTTGTGAAACTTCATAATTAATGCCTTCTTAACTTGGTTGAGGTGGACGGCCGTGTCTTGGTAGGCGTCCAGTTGTGTCATACTTTTTCTATTTTTCAGTCCCCGTCAGCCACACCGTCTCTTTGCTAGTGTGTCAGTATGTCTTAATGAGCCAATTTGTCCAAAATTGGAAAATTTATGTTACGTCACGTTTCCAATTTGTGTAACCTTAGGACAGATTAGCAGTGGATTTTCAAATTGCTCAGATATTGTCAGATATACTGTGTATTGTGGTAAATCCCTAATATAACAATTAAGGATTTAGTATATAACTATACATAAATTAATATATAATTTTCTGATAAAATAATTTAGAAGTCCACCGCACTACAAAAACATAAACATAAAATACACTGGACATTTTTATAGTATGACCTTATATACACAATAACCTGCATCCTTTAAGACCTCCCACTGTTTTGCTTTTCTACAGGCGTGCTTGTGCTGACGAGTTCTCATCTGTTCTGAAATGTGAGACCTGAGTAGCAACAATTAGCCTAACATAACTAAATTAAAAGAAAACTTATCCGTTGCATAACAGCAAACAAAAAAATATGGCTAACAGTAACATGCTGGATATTATCAGTTAGATTCTCTCCCTGCTTACCATAGATATACATGATGCAGATACACATGATGCAAGAGATGATGACCAGAGAGAAACTGGCAGCGTAGTTGTCCATCAGCAACAACCAATAGATACCTGCCTGCAAACAAAAAGAGCAAGACTTCGCTGAAACGCGTCCCAAACTGGAGAAAACGTTTAAACAGCGGCGGCGGTGGCGGCATGTCTCACCTGTGTGGTGAGCGGGATGCCCAGCAGGAAACCCACGACGGCCACTGAGAGTGTGACCACGGTCTTGTTTCTGATAATCCAGTCTGTGCCGATCTCGTCCACAATGGCCGTCACCAGCGTCTCCAGCAGGCAGAACTGTTGCAAAAAAAAAAAAAAGATACAAGACCAAGGTTTAGGAAGTGAGTTCAAACAGTGGATTAGAACTGGAAAAGCTCTTGCTCAAATTCATCCCCAACATGCTGAGAGGAGATCAAACTGATCCTTGACAGTTCATGGACGGTCCTCACACGCTGGCACTTCCCGCGCACGCTGAGCGGAAGAATGTCATTCAAACTTTGACATTTTGGCGGGGGAATAATGTTAATGTTAAATATGCGAGTTTGACTATGGAGATTTACAATACCCGTATTTTGTCTACATAAAAAAATAACCTGATTGTAAGCTCTAAATGTATAAAAAAAAACACTTAAGAAAACCAACTTTATTAAAAATGTATGTTTATATGTCCTAATTTGTGCTCAAAGTAGCACAATTATGAGTTCAATAATTGTAAAAAAATAATAATAAATGTATAAATCCAATTAAAGAATAACATATGATTAATATCATAAGAATCAGTGCAGTGAGAGGTAGTGACAGTCTCGTGTTGTGGGACAGTTTTCACATAAATAAATAATGTTTCAGGATTTTCCAGCTAAACCATCAGTGAAGAAGTTTGCGACGTTGGACACAACTAGTCGTAAAACTGGACAATAATCCAACTACTTTGTATAAAACCGTAAACTATTAGGTTTTGCAAAAAAATGAATAAATAAATAACATCTTTTCTCTTCTGTTAAAGTTCTAACTTCCACTAATAAAAAAAACTGAAATGAAATCTACATAAACTAAGATCTACATTTGGTGTTTACTCTTGTTCTTCTATCTTTCCCATTTTGAAGGGGACTTTATGTCACCTTACATTTATTTTAATCATCATAAAGTAAGGTATTAATAGGTGAAAATAAGCACTGTTGTTAAGACTGTATGCTTAAAGCGGTTCTGGAAATGCTTTAAGCCAAAGTAAATCTTTTAAAAAGAAAAATGGAGACTCAAACAAAAATACTAATCTACTGGTTTACCAGTGTAGTCCTCCACTCCATCGTTACCTTTCAGTACCTTCTGCTTAAGTTTGATTCATATTTTCATATTTCAATAGTAATAATAAAAAATAAAAAAAACCTTAGCCTGTTCTCACCTGAGTTCCCAGCCCCAGGAGGATGAGCATGAAGAAGAACAGCAGCGACCACAGAGGTGAGATTGGCAGCAGGGTGAGGGCTTCAGGGTACGCCACGAAGGCCAGGCCGGGTCCGTGATCAGCCACTTCAGATACCGGAACGTTCAGGTGGTGCGCCATGAAGCCCAGGATGGAGAAAATGACGAAGCCGGCGTACACACTGGTGGCACAGTTAGTTATGCTGATGATGATGCTGTCTCTGAAAAGGAAGGAAAAGACGCAGAGACTTTGGTAAACGGCAGGGGAAGATGTTCTGATGGAAATAACACTGTTTTGCAGTTAAGTGTCCATGCCAAACACTAAGGGTGAATCAACAAACGGTCTTATTTGGTTGTAAAACTAATACAAAACAACTAGAGAAGCTCTGAATTGTCCAATAATTTTTCCTTTTCCTTAAATGAATCAAATCGAACAACTTCCACCATTTTTAATCTACAAACAAACACAGTTCATCAAAACAGCTTTTGATGAACTTTTTGAGTTGAATCAAAAACTGATACGTAGCTGCTAAGGCCTGATTTGTGTATACTCTTTGAAAAAGATTTGGAGTAGGGATGCACAATGTTGGAGTCGATATATCCGATATGCCGATATACTGAAACTCATTTGGCAGATAGTCGATACCAATACCAATATTTTTTTTTCCTACACCTACTTACTGAAACTATAGAATAGAATATATTTTGTTAATCCCCAATGGGACATTGCTTATTTGTTGAAAGCTACTCCATGTTAGGTAACATGGCTTTCTCCACTGTGGAATTAAAATACTGCATTATCTGGTCAATTTAGCTGCTACCAAATGCAAATGCTATAAAGGTAAAAAGGAGGCTGAAAACAATGTAACACTTTCAACTTGCATTATGTTTAATGTCAAATTTATTCAAGTCTAGACAATGACAATTCTCAAGCAGTGCACATCTGATGTTATGCTGTGCTGCAGGCACCATGGTCACGCCTTCTTTTGACCTTCAGTACTTCTTTTGGCCGATGTCCAATATTCAGTTTTACAGTCAATATCGGCCGATACCGATACCATGCCGATAATATAGTGCATCCCTAATTTGGATGCACCATATTAGGTATCGATCATAACTTTTTAAGTCTGACAATTCTTTAATCCTAAACGCCAGAGTTGAGTTTACTCTGTGTAAAGATTGTACGTGTAGTGAGATGAAACGAGACAGGAGTCAGGATGGACGCCTGGCGACAGCTCACTGACTTCTTCTTCTTTTCATCCATTTTCTGTGTTGCATTTACTCAAACTTTCCGGTAGTTCAGGTCCAAGACTGGGGAATTGCGCATTTTTTCTTCCTTCTATTTTTCGCTAAAGTTATTGAGGAGGATGTCTTTTAGAACATAAATGCCTGTTTTATTTTTTTTGTTATTTTTTTCTTTCACCCCTGCGACTGCTCTCTCCTTCACTTTGCACTTCTGTTCATGTGCTGACTGGTGGTGTTAAAGGAGAGCAGTATGCGTCTCCACGGGGCCTGAGCCGCAGAACAGAAGCTCGTTGGCACCTCCGTGCAGCTGCCTGGGCAGATAATGCTATCTCAAGCTCCTAGAGGAGGAACAAATTATATCTTCAACCTTCCTCTTTGCCCTCTGGAGCCTCTTGGCATCGTCACTGTCAACATGTGGGGACAATCTTTGGAAATAAATGACAAGTCTGTTCCTTTTATCGCCCACTTCTTATGTCTGAACCTTCTCCAATGCCGTTTGCTCTCTCCCCTGTCGACCAAGCACAGAGCGAACCGCCTCCAAGCACAGGCCGAAAAGTTACCTCGCTCTGTCAGATAGCTTTGAAGTTATTCTTACTTATTGAGGATATAGCAGAGGTGGGCGGAATACCCAAAACTCGTACTCAAGTAAAAGTAGCACTACTTTAACATATTTTTACTCAAGTAAAAGTAAAAAGTAACCATCTGAGAAATACTCAAGTAAGAGTATTTGGTAAAAGGTCTACTCAAGTACTGAGTAACTGATCAAATTATCAATCTTTTAATGTTTAAAAATGACATTATCAAATAAACCAGAATATAAAGTTAAGTGAAAATGTTGGTATTTTGAAAATAATACCTATAAGTAATGAAAAATAACAAAATCAGGCAAATTAAAATTGTTCTAAATCAGTTTCTTCCAATAATAATAATAATAATAAAAAATGTATGAAACTTTAATGAAAACTGCAGGTTTGTGTCTGTGTCTGGTGAATTTTTGGTTAAAACATGTTTGTTTTTCACTCAGTGGTTAGAGAATCCAAAAATTTTACTCAAGTAAGAGTAGTGATTCTTCATAATAAAGTTACTGAAGTAAAAGTAAAAAGAACAGGGTAGTAAAAATATTCCTAAAAGTAGATTTTTCCCCCCAAAAAATGTACTCAAGTAAATGTAACTGAGTAAATGTAACCAGTACATTGATTACACACTGGTTTCAGAATCACCCGACATTTTCCATCAAACTTTTTTTTCCAGCATTTTTAGCTAAAAAGACACACAAGTAGATTCTATTTACTAATTAAGTAACGACAACTGGTTCAATTGGGAGTAAAGGGATGTTAACACAAAATTTACACAAAACTTTTCAAATATGTATTTGTAATTATACCTTTTATAAATCATTACCAGTCAATTTAATATTTCTGTTGGGCCATTTAAAATACATTTAAGGTTGAAGAAAGACAAAATGTGGAAAAATAAAAAAAATATTCAAGGTGTATGAATATTTTTATAAGATTAAACACTGATAATAACCAGTGAACCTTTGGTAGAAAATTTATTGATAGAAGTATCAGAATGCAAGTAATTAAAGTGGGAAGGTCTTATTTTATGAGAGAAAAAAAACCCCTCCAACTTTAAACTGAAAAGCTGAATAAATGCTTCCCTTCCCACAATGATTACCAGAAGCTATATTCCCTAAATTTACATGTTGCCACGGCAACATCACTAACAACTTAGCGCACAGACCAAAAGAGAAACACTCAAGACTCGTAGAGAAAAGATGAACATGTCACCCTGCATAATGAGGTCATCCTCTGCTTTGGTCATTCTTCCACAGCAAGACTCTGAATGGGCAACGTCTACAAATCCTCACATCCATTCTGTCTATGGAGATCCAAAGATGTAGTCTGGTAGTTTTTACGGGTGTCCTGCAGCTAATTAGATGGAATCCTTTTTTTATTTTTAATGGAGCTGAACTGATTTGCATTAAATATATATATATATACATATATATACTATAAAATATTTAAATCTGCTGCTAAGGGTGGCCCAGACATTTATAAGGGTTGTGAGGCAATGGGGCCGTGTAGGTTTGGATTCTTTTCCTCCATTAATAATAAAACACATGCATTTAAAAACTGTCTTTTGTGTTTACTTGTGTTGTCGCTGAATAACATGCAAACTGGTTTGATGTTCTGAAATAAGGAAGTGTGACAAACGTGGAGAAAAAAAAAACAGTCCATCAAGAAAGTGGCAAACACTTTTTCACACCACAGTAGGACAGGAGATATTTTTCATACTGAGTAGGTGTTTCACTCAGGAAGATGATTGGTGGTACACTACCTCCAGCCTCCATCTCCTGTTTAAATTAGAATCATCTGTAAGTAACCAAGCAATTATAGTTATTTTGAGATGGTAAAAATCCAAGTTCACCAGGAAACAAGAACCTTCAAAATCCCGAAATGTCCCTTTGCAAGTGAATTTTAGTACTTCAGGTAAAAACGGTACAAATGTATCGTTTTTACCATTTTTGTGGTGGACTTTCAATTAATATTTTTTTTCAATTACAGCACCACTCCTTCAAATCACATTTTTCGTCAGTCTTTACCTGAAACAGTTGTTGTGGAACTTGTTATAAGAAGCCATGGTGATGAGACCGCCCCAGGCACAGCCCAGGGAGTAGAAGATCTGAGAGGCAGCGTCTCCCCACACCTGCAGGGACAAAACCACAGAGAAACAGAGGCGATGCCAGGAAAATAAATAAATAAAACACTTTAATTTAAAATAAATATTCTCCAAGTCAGATCAGTACATACCTTTGCATCAAGAACCTTCTGCCACTGTGGAGTCAGGTAGTACTTAATGCCGTTTATAGCTCCGTCCAATGTGATCCCACGGATGAACAGAATAGTCAAAACGACATAAGGGAACGTGGCTGTGAAATACACCACCTGCACACGGACACAGTCGACACGGAAAGCTGCTGAAATCGGTTGAAATGCTTCACCTGCAAATACCAGAAACGCTGTGAATTTGTACTTGCGACCTGACCTTCCCTGAAGACTTCACGCCCCTGATGAGGCAGAGGAAAACCACGAACCAGGAAATAGCCAGGCAGCCCAGGATGGGGAGGCGGACCTCCCCGAAGTTTCCTATGTCATCGGAGATGTTCAGTACATAGTGCCTGAAAGGGGAAGCCAACGAATGACCAAATAGTCGACATGTTTCATTTACTAGCCCCCAAATCTGTAGAATAAGAAAGGAAGCTACCACAAATTAGCTGTTCTCCATCCATGTCTTCCCACATTTTGTTACGCAACAACCAGAAACTTCAATGTGTCTCTGTACTTTATTTTTACTGACATTTTCTGTTTCTCAATAAAATATTGTAATTGTTTTAATGCCTGGTACTAGGTATGGCTGTACCATATGTAAACTAGAGCCAGTAGTTTAACGCATTAATTTCAATGGATTAATTACATAAATTTTAACATGTTAAAATATGTTTTCAACTCAATAATTTTTTTCCCTTTTCCGCTGGAACCTCTGTATTCGCGTGTTTCTGGTGCTCCTGTAAACCTGACGCACAAGCAGCATCCGCTAACAACAGTGATTGACGAGAAAGTCGCTTCTCTTGGTCCGCTGGGGGTTCACTTTTGCTTCGAAAAACTTTCTGATGGGATGCTGGGGAAGAATATTGTTGTGTTGTGGAAAAAAAAGTTTGGCTAAAATCAAGGCTAAAATCGCATCTCAACACTAAACGTATTGCAGCAACACAGATGTCCCCAGTGCTAATGTTAGCGTCAACAGCACACATTTCTAAAGCAGTGTTTCTTTTAAGTTTTTGATAAAAATGTGATTAATTTTGATTCATTAATTAAGTACAGACCCAGCAGTTTACTCTATTAAATCTTTATTTCTTTACTCAACAACGGCCTTCTTGTCTTTATTCTATAAAGACCTGAAATTAAAATCACATACATGTATTATTACAGATTACTTATAATGTGAATAAAATTGTTTGAGTGCTGGTATGTCTGAATACAAATCCACAGCCTGACATTTAATACTTTAATTTGCAATTGCAATTTAAAATAACGCGCCACTTTCAGTTTGTGTTCACACGATTTGCGGCCGAAGCCTGAAGCAGTGGAAAAACATTTCCAAGGGTCTAAATACTTTCGTGAGACGTATGCCACTTGTGCTGATGTAATCCAACACTGTTCAAAGGTTGTCGCCCCCTTTAGTCACATCTTGTTCAAATATTTGACGGCTGTCCGCAAACACGAGCTATGTTTAATGCAAGCTTGTCTTGCATGAATTATCTTAATGCAAGATAATTAATGCAAATTACACCGAGCTTATCTTGGTGTAATTTCATTTCGACCGGCGAAAATAGAATAATCCTGTAGGTCTCCGTCGACTGAGGTTAGCTGGTCGTCGTCTTCTACTGTAGTGATGCGTACAGATAAAAGCTGTTCAGTCAGCAAGACTTCTTTGGCATACCAACTGTGCGTTGCTCAGCAAGGCTTTGTGCAATTACATTTGCACAGACAAGAAAGAAAAACACAATTTCTCTCTCCGCGTCAGAAAAAAACTTTGTAATCTTAGTTTGAATTCGCAGCAACTCGATCTTACTTCCAGTACTCCTCGCTGGGGCTGGTCCTCTTAGTGCGGTTGACCACCTCCGTCACCCCGGCTACCAGGCTGGCGGTGGCGTTTGTCAGGCTGCCGTTCAGCTGGGCGCCGCTGCCGACCACCCCGCTGCAGTCCGGCGTGTTCCAGGGGTTGTTGCAGTACGTCCAGGGCAGCAGGTTCGTCATGGACATGAAGAAGTAGTAGAAGGCGATGCATATGACCACATTGTAGTAGATCCCGATGTAGGTGGACACCACCATCATGCCGTAACCAACACCTGAACGGGGAGAGGAGAAGAAGAACCAAAAAAATAATAAAAGCGTGAAATGTCCTGCAAATGTGTCGCTCGACATTTTTGCAAGAAAAAACAGACACTGTCGGTTTATTACTGACTAGAAATGTCGCGTGTTCACAACTTGTCTTTCATCCTGTTTGCTTAGTTCATTCACAAAACCAAACATTAGACAAAAACACATTTGAACACTGACCTTTGAACATAGGGCTGATCTTCCAGACACCCAGACACCCGAGGCTGGCAAACTGACCGAAGGATAACTCGAGAAAGAAGAGAGGGATGCCGCAGAATACCAACATAATGAAGTATGGCAGCATAAAGGCACCTGGGGAGACACACGGGCAAAATCTCAAGATACAATATTTTATCTGATTTTACAGGTAATTAAAAAGAACTAATTTGTTTAAAGGCTGCGGGGGAATTTTTCATCTACACGTTAATTGCTGTCCAAAAAACAGAGGGATCTAGAAGGGGACAATCGTGAGAGGTAATTATGCACTGCATCATTAAACATTGCATAAGTAGAAAGTGGGGAGGGGGGAAACTGTTGTTAAAGTAATTTAGTTATGAGTCAAACTAAGCTTCGTAATTAGTAGGCGGAAGTCTGGTAGTTTGTGACTTTTACAGAACCCAATATCCATCCATTTATTTTTCTCATTGCTAGGTTACCAGAATGAATCAAAGATATATCAAATATTGCAGATTTCAATCGAACTGCAGCGGCAAGCTTCAGAACGACCTGAAAATGACTATGCCTATTTGTGTAAAGGTGGAGCCATGCTCATGTCCGAACATAAAGTCGAAAACAGCATACGTTTCTCCATAAACCGTAAGCTTTATGGTAGAGTTCAAAGAACTTTATGCTGATTATGGATAGTCTGCCTCCTACTTGCTTTGCAGGACAGAGCAATTCTGACTTGAGAGAAAAATCAATAATGATTTGTAAGGCCACCGACCAACAATTACCACAGGAATCAATTTTCAGTTGAGCCCAGAGAGGACTAATTGTAATGCATTATAATTTTAAGATACTAAAAAAGTTACAGTTTCTATTGTAAAACAATAAATCACATTTTTTGTCCATCTTTTAGGGTCATACAACATAATGTCCATCCATTCTTGCTAAGAATCGGATATTAGCCTCCCCATGTTAACATATACTTCTATAAATGACACCCTTAGTGTCAGATTCTACAAGACCATTGCTGCTTACTACGCACAGATTGTGTGAAATATTTACCAAATATCGTAAACCAGCAAAAAAAAAAAAAAAAACAAGAAAAAATGTCAATTATTTGTTTGGTATTTTTGCAAATCATTCCTCTAATCGTGTCAGCTGTAAAAACCATCCATGTCAAGTGCAAAATTATTTAGAAAATGACCAATGCGAGATCTTCATTCTTATTCTTACAACTGTTTGTACAGAACATATTTGTGCACATATGTAATAATTTTGTACAATCAGATACATTTTTATTTTTTATCAAAGTCTTTTTTTGGACTAAAACTAATAGGGGAGGAGTATTCCTCCATCTTTTGAACTTAACAGCTTTGCATAAACATTCACATCGCTTGCTGATTTAGAAATACCAACCCAAACGGGATTCCTCCCCAGTTTTGCGGCGCCTGCAGAGTTAATGTTTGAATGTAGTCAAAAAACTGGTGGCTGTAGTTGGAAATATTTTTGTCTTTGTAAATTTACAATTGGTTATTTTTGGGAGGAACTCATATTCAGACAGTGAAATGTGGAGTAAATAGCACATTTTAATGGATTTAAAGCTACACGTCCGAATGTGAATTCCTTTTCCACTTCATGAATAATAAAAGTCATTGTTGGTCTCAAGCACTATTCTTGTCATGTATCTCCCTGAAAACATTTCTGAGATATGTTTGTGACAACAAATTCAACAGGATCCAAACAGGAACCACAAAAACATTTATTTTCTTTTTAAATTTTATCCTATTTCTGAATTTCTTCAAGTTGATGAACCGGGTAAGTGGTAACTACAAGTTGGCTGATTTTACTTTTGAAAAGAGATCAAACCTGCATCTTCGACTTAGCAGGAATACATAGCACTCCAAGTAAAGGAAAAAAGAACAAGTAAGCAAAGATAAGCCTCATCTGTGGTGTGAACATGTCATGTGTTCGCTGAGGGGTCAGTAAATGTCCAGCTGAGGCCGTCTAGCCGTGCTCAAGCAGAAATTAGACAGCCAACCGTGAGAAACATCTGTATGTGTGTTTTCGGGTGTAATTTGTCATACCAGCTGATCCAGGACAAAGTTAGAAACCTCGTCACTACGGCTAAAGAGTCAGCCGTCTTCTGCATGCTACACAACATCTACTGACAGATGCAGAGTCAGGGCGTGTGAATGCTGCTCTGTACCAGGACCCCGCCTGTGCGTCAGATACATGAAGCACAACCACTAAACAATCTAGAAGTGACCGTTTGTGGATGTAACTGTGATTAGATTCACTTTATTAACCACTTAGTTGACTTCTGAACTGGTTCCTCTGGATTTTGTTTACTGCTGTCAGAGTAAAGGGAGCTACTTACATTTGTACGCCACACTTTTCAGATTATTATAATTTTTTTTATGTTAAAAAAAAAAGAATGTCAAGCAGTATTACTTCCACTTTAAAAACAAATGTGTGCTGGTCTACCAAGAGAATCTAAACAAAATAATAAATGCAAAGCTTGTGGGGTTAATTTGGCATGTTAGTGTATATATTTTTTACAAGGCAACGCTTATGTAACAGTGTTGACACACTGGGCATGTTTGAAGTGCTGTGGTTAAATTGTAAAGGATGAAAACTTAAACATTTTATTAAATGTCTTTCAAACTTCTATCATAGATATACTCCACAGGTTGGTCCTTCTCCTCTTCTGTGCAACATTCCTCACAGATTACTGCCCAATAGAAGCTACTGGCACTGAAAAATTCTTTAAAAAATAATTTAGGAAAAGGTATTTCTAAACTTTAAAGTAAAAATTTCTCATTATAAAACCCCCCAACAACTATAAAGCTAGCTAACTAGCTAGCAGTGGGTTTATTCAGCAGCTAGTTAGTGGTAAAAAAAAATAAAATGCTAACTAGCTAACAGAACAAAATGAAGTTGTTTCTAATACTGTGTTTTGTGGGTGAAACTGCTTTTGTAAAAAATTTTGTTTTCATGATGTGGACCCCAAGAAGGGTAGCCATTTTTACGAAGTCGGCAACGGCTAAACTTTTGCCTGACAGAAAAGTCTCCGGAGAAAAATGAACTACATATGAGATGCAAGATTAAATATTCCTGCCACCACAAAATTTAAGACCTCTTCTTCATAAAAAGGGCAAATATTATTTTTAAATGAATTTAAGACATTTTAAGGTCTTGATGCTTTTTAAGGATGCGTGGGCACCCTCTGTAACGCCACTACAGTCTTTATCCAAAGGCAGCTGGACAGCGTACCTCCTCCATTTCTGTAGCAGAGGTAGGGAAACCTCCATACGTTGCCCAGGCCCACTGCATAGCCCACACTTGTGAGGACAAACTCGATCTGGTTGCCCCAGTTGCCCCTCCGGGAGTTTTCATCCTTCTTCACGGGCTCCCCTGGAACGGCTCCATTCTGTAACAAAGAGAGAAAGAGAGAGGGTTGTCTCGTAACTCCAAAGCGAGTGGCTTTCCGAGATAGTGTTGCTACAGTGAGTCCAGCAGTTTCACATTCCACATAAAAAAAAATCAAAACACCTTGTTGATGCCGTAAATTGGCCCCAGCCTCACTTCTAACAGCTCCAAGACTCTGCTGGGCGCATCTGAAGGAGTTATCTTTTCTCTCGAATGTGAAGTTCGGTTTTTCAAGTGTCATGGCTATTATCAGACGTTTCTATCTCCTCTGCCCCGAAGTGGAGCATAAGGTGGGCTCGCTGGAGCAGAAAGGATGGGAAGTGAAATCAGTGCCTTTAGAAAAGCCTCCCAGCATTCACTTTGTGCCGCCCTGATTTCCAACTTCTCCTCTGCTCTCCTCCCTCCATCGCTCCATCTGCTGGCATCAGATGGCCGCTCTCCCGTGACCCCTACACCCATCACCCTCAGCTGTGTGTCTTGTCGGTCCTGTTTGTGTCTGCGCGCTGCTCACATGACGGCACTTGTGCCGCTGCTGCATGACAGATAAATACTGCAAACTCAGATCGCCGAGGTAGAGCTCGAGGTGTCGCGCACGGACTGGAAGTAATCCGACATCGACTGACTGAGTTCTGCCGATTCAGTTGAGCGAAAGCTGCGGCGAAACGGCAAAAAAGGTGAAATTATCCAAATGATGGGCCGGAGGACATGAGCGAAAATGTTTGACTTTAGTACTTTAGATGGGGAACAGCTGAAAACGTGTTTAAATGTCTCTGCTTCCTCCTCCCAGGTCATTTTTAAACACTAATTTCAGCTTTTCAGTTTCATGGTGTTCAGGCTCGACGACGTGTCAAAGAAAAACGATGTGAGCGCAGAGCCGTTGCCAGGCTGCAGCTGCAATGCAGAGGTGTCGGTGTTGTCAAGGTATCATATCACCGAGTAAAAATAACCCACTGTAATGGTATTTACCCATATAGTCATAAAATAATTTGACTTTTTAAGACAGAAAAGGAGGAACTGTTCATACAGTTGCTAAAGTATAACACTGATTGTTACAATAACAACTCGCAGGTTGGAGAATAATCTACTTGCAGCTATGCACTGCCAATCAGCTGGCAGAAATCAGAGTCCTGATTCCTACAACAGAGACAGTGTAAGACTTATCGCTAACTGAATAATTTAGTAAAACTGTAGCAGTAGTGTTAGAAAGACTTTTTGCTTCTGCACAGCAAGCACTTGACAACTACATTTACGTTTATTCTGCATTTCTACTCATGTCTTTGTCTTGTTAAAAAAAGAAACCATTAAAAGTAACTATAATAATCAGTATGCTCTATCAGTTAGGATATGTCGTCTTTTTAAGTAACGCAGTTAGAGCTCGTTGTTTCACATTTTCTGCGAAAACACAGAGATACCTAGAAACTGTGGTTTCATATAGTCGGTGTAGAGTATGCTCACACATAACTCAGAAGTAGTACATTTTCGCTGATAAAGACCTTTTCCCAACAAACACAGCTCCTACGGAGACATCATGTTCATGAACATGAAAAAAAAAATTTAATAACTAGACAAAATAGCAACAACCACATAAACAGCTGCCATATTTTCTGGAAAAACAAAACAAAACAAAAAAACCCCTCTTGTCTGTGAGTCCAGCTGTGCGGGCATGTTTGGAGGGAAAACAAACTCAGTTTCTCCGGCTTCCTTGACCTCTGTTTCCACAGGTCTTCGTACTGCAGGTGCGACAGACAGGAAAGATCAGCAAAACACGCTCCGTCGCTCGGGGGGAGCCTCCGAGTGAGCCGGCGGCTGCAGCGGTGCGTGGGTGGGGACCGCCAGCAGAGACGCCGCCGTCGCGGCGGGTGGCGCATTACAACATCTCCGTCCCGGAGTTGACTTTGGAAAAGCAAGAAGCGGCAGAGCACACGCGTGTGCAGCTGTGTGCGCGCTCCCGCAGCAACCAGGTGCGGGCGTTGCACGGCAAACACCACGCAGACGCGCAAACACACGGCGTGGCAGGTTGCGCTCCACTCTGCGACAAGACAAACAAGAGCGGGAGACGAAACTCCGAGAATAGCAATGACTCTTGGGTCTCTGGTGTTCGTTCTACAAAAGCTCAACTTGATGTGCCCAAGACAGGCTCACACACACACACGCATATACACAAACAGTGTGCATGTAGAATCTGAAACAAGTAAGAAAATGTTGAGTATAGGTGGGCATTTTATGCTATGCAGTGACATTTCAGCTTTTAAATTCTGAAACAAACACATCTTTTACTTGCACTTTCATGACTACTTGAAAGCCATAAAAGTGCTTTCAAGAAGATTCTGGAATATTTCTTCTTAAATGTTTCATGTCATCAAACTAATATTATTGGATTGTTGATCTGAAACATGTGACAGAAAAGGAGAAACAACTAGAAGAACATGGAGATACGTTTTTCTTAATCCGTAATAATTGACGTAAGCTATTCCTGCATCAGTTAATCAGAAGTTTAATTAAATCAAAGGTTCCAGTCGGAACCTTCGCGTTGGCGCGTTTCTGGCACGCTCGTAAATCTGACGCACAATCAGCAAACCGGACAAAAATGGCCGACAGTTGTGCTGAATACTACATAAATTTAATCTGGTGACTGCAGTGTTGTTTCTCCAAACAGCCATGATGTCATATGTGAAACATTCTGCTTCATAACGTGGACACAAGCCATATATTAGAAAAATCAGAAACGCGCGTCTTCACTGGCACACTGTTCGGAAAACTGAGACACCGTTTGGCCAGAAGATGAAATGTGAAACTTGAAACCTGACCGTACAAATATACAGGCTAGAACCTTCATCAAGTTAGATTTGAATGATCGCTCCATTTATCTGTTGTTGGTCTCCGGTCTGACCATATGTCTGCCCATCTCCAGCAATACAAAGAGCTGTGTAATGCACAGTCTATTTTTCTTATTATCAGTTACTGCCTGTTTAAATGTGGAGGGCCTACTATACTGCAACACGGCTAAATCAAGATGTCTCAATCTTTTTTTCCCCTTTTACAATGACGTTCCTGCGCTCAGATGTCTGCACAAAAAGTGATGGTGAAGGAAAACTAGCTGCGACAAAGAGCTGCTGAAACACGGGGCAGTTTTGTCACGTTCAAGACAACAATTTTTTTTTCTGCAGGTTTTGTCTGATTATGATGAAATTGAACTTTTAGCTGCAAAAATCTGTTACAAGCCAACATTATCACAAAATGATGTCAAACAGTCATGCTAAAGTTAGCGTAGTGCTAAAACGAACGGCTTCCCCTGAAAACAAGATGTGAGTTTAGTAAGACATTAAATGAATTCTTTTTAAGTTTGAAAATAGATGGCAAAGCGTTCGGTGATGCTTTATAAAATGTTATCTTAGACATTATGCCCAAGTTAAGTTAGACTAGCATAATCAGTGACTTGCATAAATTCCTTTTGGGACAAAGCAGCTGTTTCTTTAAAGACAAATGTGTTCAGAACACAACTGCATTATTTAACTGAACTTTTGAGTTAGTCTGAAAGCATAGGTGGGCTAATCTGGTAAATTGAAGTCAAGATGGACTTAACTGAAATATTGACCTGGGACTCTACTTTAGCAAATGCCTCTTGACCCATGGAGACATAATCCTGACTGGGACCTTCTTATTAATAAATAAATGTATTTAAGACAATACTATAGTTGGGTCTGACACACAAAAAAGAAAAAAGAGGAGAAAACAGAATATTCACAAGATTGTTTTTGAAGCAGGCAGCTTCAAGTTGTGCAGCTGACAAACCCTGAAGAGCCTTTAAATATGTCTGACTCATTCTCCGGTGATAAAGAGCCAACGACTCTCATTTTCACTTAACTGTTATGAAATGGAAAGCGGCACATGTTGAACAGGGATCTCATTAAGACGGACCCAAAGTGATGACTAACTCTGAGCGCCGAGAGCTAGCTGAACCCCAAGGGCGACATCGGTATCTGACCACAGAGCATCTCTGTGCCCAGGTGTTGCTAGCCTGCGGCGTTAGCTCCCTGGACCTCTTTGTCAGACATGCAGACACTCTTCTTCCTTCCGTCCATCCACTCCTGCATCACGTGGTTCTCCAGGACCATCTGGGCTTTATGTAACCATCAGTTCCCTCTCTTCTGTCCTTCGTTTTAGCCCGTAGCTTTCACCAGATTTCTTTTAGATAACCCTTCTGACCTTGCTCAAACCCATGTCATAGATAAGACCTAAGAGCAGCTAACAAGACAAACTTCAGGAATAACCAGCAAATTTTTTTTTTTTTTTGGACAAATTTCTGCTTTGTTTATTATCGTCTGCTGTCCGTCGCTAAGTAATAAAGACATCATCGTCAACTATGAAACATTTTTGTCATGATGGAGCTACAAACATGAACGTTTTAATAAGGATTTCTTATCTGCCAGGTCGACACAAAGTGGAGCGTCGTCGTGACGTGAATTTCTTTTTCAAGATACAGATGAAAAAATGTTTTGCTTTTTGAAGGACATCTTTACTTTGTAGTTACATCTTTCATGGTATTTCTATGAGTTCTACGTTTAGAGGGCAATCATTTTAAAGTAATAAACAAAAATCATCAAGTCTTATCATAGAGTTTCAATCAGATTTAAGCTTAGACATTAACTGGAATATCCTAACAACTTTCTTGCCCCTACTCACAAATTGTATAAATATTAAAGGGGTGTTAATACTTTTGCAAAGCTCTGCGAAACCAGCAACTACTAGACAAATCCTGAAGTTGATTCGGGATTTGAATCACGTAGAAACACGTCCCGGCGTTCAAAGAAGTGATTCGTCCCCCTCATAAACTGATGATTGGCCGCATCACCTAACATTCGCTCAACTGGTTTCCGAGCGCTAAAATTACACTCGAGTCCCCAAACAAGCTGAACAGATTGTTGTCATTAAACATTCTGCAAGGGCATTCACACAGGTTTGAGGTCAGCACTCCGTCAAAACGTCCCGTTACAAACTGTTCCCTCTGCTGAGCTGATCTCGTAAAGAATGCCGGCTCAGTGCCTCGGATGAAAATGCCAGCAAAGCTGCTGATCGGCTCTGTGCAGACTCAGACTCCGAGCGCAGGGTGTGACATAAGTTGGGATCACAGCGGTTTATCCAGAAGCACGCCGTTTTCCAAATATCTGCAGTTGTAATGCAAATTCTTGGTTCCAGGTAGATTAGGTGCTTATTGCACACTCTTAAAGATCACTGTTGACGTTCGGACAGCTTGCGTTCAATAGCCGCTCCAGGACTTTTAGCTCAGCTTCTTAAAAGAGCAGAGTTAAAAGTCCTGGTTTTTAACTGAGCTTAAAAGTTCAACTGGTTGATGGAATATCACATAAGAAAGCAGTGATTGAGTTAGTTAGATGTTTTTAGCTGCTTTTTTGTCTTTTCTTTTTTTCCTCTTTCAGCAGCGCAACAAGCAAAATTAAATCCACTGTTTGAAAAAAAAGTGTTTAGAAGTGCTTAAATCCCAGGTAATTGATCATGTTTTTGTCTCGTCAAACTGAATTTTCACTAGTCGCATGGCAGCATTCGCTAAATACACAGCTATAGCTCCTTTTGGTTGCAGTAACAAAGTTGAGTGCTCGTTCATTTTCAGAGTTTCTTCCCTGATTCGTTGCAGAAGCTTTGAAGCTCATGATGGATGTCTAACGTAGTGTTATCAGTGCTAGTGCCTTGAGTTTTCAGCTGTCCTAGATCTGCTTCCCAGGGTTTTTGGATATTTGATTTAGATCACGTACTACTGACATTTTAAATCTTCAGTCTGGCTTGAAATAATTGTGAGCAGGCTGGGAAATGGTCAATCACAAATTGAATTCAGTTCAGTTTATTTATGAAGCACTAACATTCTGACAAAAGGCATCTCAAAGTATTTTTACTCTCTACCGGTGCATTAAGTGCCAGTACTCTCCTAATCTCATACAAATACAGGACAGAAACATGGGTAATCATTTTTACACAGATCTTTCTATGGACCAGTAGATCAGTAATTTTTTGTAGAAAAATTACAAAAAAACTCCCCAAAAGAACAGAGGCAGTTCTAAATCAAAACCACAAGACAAATTTAAAGCATCATGGAGCCACTCATGTTACCGTTAAGCCTCATGACGCTTTCACGGTTGTGTCTCTGTTCTTGGATGTTTGGGTTTTTGGTTTGATTGTTTTTTGTGGGTAATTTATGCTTCATAGTTTCAGCCATATTAGTTCGTTCCACTGAGTCTGTTTTCATAGTTTGTTGTTCCCTTTAATGAATATCTATTCTTTTCCATTTTATCCTATCATGACCTACAGCGTTTTTGCCTCAGTTCAGGACTTGCCACATTTCTGTGCTGTCTCCTGTATCTATTATTGCTCGAGAGGGCTTGCCATATAACTTCATCTCTTCGTATTTTCTTTCTTAGCTTTTCATTCTTGCATTTTGTTCTCTGTGCATTTCTATCTACATTCTTTAGATCAGTGTTAACCTTTCTTCTTCATTTCCTCTTATTAGTTTGCCTCATGTTTCTGATTGCAGGTTGAGCGGGGTCAGCGTTAGTTTTTTGCACTCCAGTTAACAGTCCAGAGGGCACTATTGCAGCTGTAATGTATCTACGTTTCTAAAATACTTTTTTTCTTTTTAAGAAAAACTCAGATTTTCTTTTTTATTCAGTAAAGAAATACTTTAATAAGTTGTTTTGTATAGTCCATACAAATTTTCCAATTTGTATGGAAAAAAAAATGCACTTACAGTTGCCATTTTTCAAGATTTAATTTTAACAAACTACAAAAAACATCTCAAAACAGTCGACAAGAACTCCATAGGGCGGTTTTAGAGACTTTGGACACTTTAGTTAGCTGAAGCCAACTCTAAAGTGGAAGAAGATGCTTGATTCTAGCAGGACTGGCAATATTCCTTTCACGTAGTAAAAAACGACAACAAAAAAAATCACATGCAGCTCACAACACTGCTGGTTCAGACAATACTAAAACACAGCGTTCTTATTTGCGCTCCTTTTCCCTATTTAACTGATTCTTCTAATACTTCCGCCTCCGGTCCGACCCATTAGTCCTATCTTCTTCGACAATTGCAACGTGGAAGCAGTCAGTAACGCGCAGAGCTCTGCACAGGCCTGATAATCTCTGCAACAGAAAAGCGATTTGCTAGTGCACCCTGTGCGTGTCATTTGCTGTCTGAAAGAATTTTATTTAAACGTTCCCACTGTGGAGCGATGCCATTTTACCGACTGCTCACAGCCGTCGCCTCTTTTTCTTTTTGTTTTTCTCTCTCTCTCAGAGGAAGCCGCGGTTGTTGCAGTGAAGGTTCACATTGCTGCTTTTAGGCAAACGAATGTAGGTTTGTGTTGTTTGTAGTGTCCGGATTTTCTGCCCCGTTTTTAATTCCCCAAGTTTTAGATCGCCTGCTTGTACCAGTTTTTGTCCACATCTAATTTTTAAAACCAGTTAGTGGAGAAGCAGCTTTGGTCGTCTTCACTCGGTAACAGCATTCGCACTGAAAAGTGGGCGTGCTTAAACATTGTGCGCTAGCGTCACTGTTCAGAAACACATTTGAATTTTAAGGTTAGAAATACTATTTTACGGTACAACTATAGGTACATTTTGGTAGATTATAAGTCTTAAGTGTATGTTCAGTTGCATTTATCTCAACACTGCAAAAACACCAAATCTTATCAAGTAATTTTACTCTTGTTTATAGTGCAAATATCTTACTACACTTGAAATAAGACAAAACTGACTTACAAGTGTCTTTTCAGGGAGATATAGAAGCTTGTTCTAAGTCAATAATTCCTTAATGTTGGTGAGAAATCGCTTGTTCCACTGCCAGATAAATTTACTTATAGCGAGAAAATTTCCCCGTGTTATAAGTGAAATAATCTGCAAATGGAACTCGTACTTTTCAGTCAATGTCAAGGAATTATTTACCTGAAACATGCTTCTACATTTTGCTAATAAGTTACTTTTAAGTGAATTGCGTCTTAATTCAAGTTTACTAGGATATTTGCACTAGAAGTGAGACAAAATTACTTGGTAAAATTGTGTGTTTTTATAGTGAAAACAATTTCTACTTTCTGCTGGAAGTCTATGCATTCACTGGAGGTACAACAAATGTTCAGCAAATAAAAATGCACAATCACTGAAAATTCAAATCATAGTTCTGTTCAGGAATGTCATCAGCTTTTCTCCAGGTGAATAAAAAAAAACAAAAAAAAACAGCTGCAATAGATAGACATTAGTAATACCCAAACCATCATATTTTTCTTATCAACATGTAATAACATTGTCTTGTGGAACTGTTCTTGTTTTTATTGCTTGTTGCCGCAGATATTTTTGCCGTCGCCTCCTGACCGCACAGCTGTGGCCTGTGAACTCTGGACATTCTCTCAGCACAGACTTACAGCCCACAGTGTGTTGTTCACCCTCAAGCTCATTTCATTGTTTTGGGAAGTTTAAACCAGGGACAAATTTTACGTAATGACGGGACAGACCGACAGGAAATTCTGTTGTAACTATGACCCATCCTTAGTGCTCAGCATCAGACTTTTTTTTAAATTAAGACATTATTGAAAACAAACATCCGTCGGGCTTAGCTCACCGGTTCAAATTCTAAATACGTAGATTAAATTAAAAAGAATCCTGTCAAAAAATCTGCTACAGCTTTTGGACACAGTCCAGGGTGGGTTAACCTCTTGTATATTCAAATTGCTTCTTAAAGCTTAACCAAAGTTTCATGAGCCTTTTTGAAGGCACCTCTAATTCTTTCCACACTCAAATTTCTGGATATTTCTGTCACGGATGGATGAACTTAGGACCGGAAGGATTCATACAACTTTTAAAGAGTTTTATCTTAAAACGTAAAAGTGTTAATTGTTACTTTTCTGCTTAGAAAACAGTTTTTTCTCAAATTATGTAGGAACCCTGCTTTTGGAATGTTAGAAACCTAACCTTGTATAAGAATACATCTTACTTATAATGTAGCATGTGAGTTAAGAATCCTCCATATTCATTCTAGACAACTATCTGGGGTCATGTAGCATGTGTGCTAGGGTGCTACTTGTTTCTGTGAAAGAGGTGCTGGTTGGCTCACAGCTGTCATTTGTCAAGGAGAAGCTTACGCCATCTTTAACTCTGAGACAAAATTACACAAGAGTTGTGAGCACTAAGAAGTCAGGAGCTGCTCAGGCAAACTGTCAGCTTGAAAGAGAGGGGGGGGTTGCAGAGAGGATGTGAAGAAAATGCGTCGTCACCACCGACATCTCCTTGACATTGAAAGCAGAAAGGTCACACGACCAAAATGCGCAGCAATATTGAGTGTGCCTTCAGAAGAATAGCTTGCACTGAAAACCTAGAATGACTTGTGGTTTCCATTGTTATGTTGCTTTTATGTTATTTTCTGTTTGGATGATTTGTGGCATTTGCATACTTCACGCAATGACAATGAAGGTTCTATAGTGCCTATAGGCTTGGTAGCAGCTTCAAAAAATACTAACAGATGCAGCAATAAGAATTTTTGTGCCTGACTTTGGATATGCGGCGCGTGCGCAGCTTTGACCACCTGTTACTAGCTGAATGATCTAAACTAAATCGCCAGTCAAATATATATTTCTTTGCTTTCTGTTGCCATAAAACAATCTGAAAGCAACAATATCAGCAGTGGATTTGCACTTATGCTAGCGGAAAGCAGGGTTAGCGTTATGGAAATGCAGATTTGTACATTAACTCAAAAACTAAAAATGCTCTCAACCTTCAGCCTTCATATTGTCTGCTCTCGCTGTTGCTCTCTCTCACAACATGAATGGACCGTGGAAATAACTCAGCTTTAAAATAGTCTCATAGACCTCCATGCTTCCAAGACTGTTGTCGTTAGTTGACATGCAGTAAAGGCGCGATGCATTTGATAAATGGCAGAAAATCTGATTTTTCAGTCTCAACACCTTCTCTACAGGAATATGCTTTGCTAGTCCTTCCTATAAAGTTTCATGCATGAATCATGATCCTTTGTGTCAGGATTTTTTTTTGTGATTTTCTTAAGGCATAAAAAACCAGTAGGAATTTTTTTTTGTAAAAAACATTTTTTTATTTTATTTTGTTTTGTTTAGGTGATCAATTGTAATTTTCTCCAAATACAAAGTTGTTACTTGAAAAATACATCAGTGGTATTGTTCTTTAGGGGTTATCTGATGTCACAATATTTTCTTTACCTGCAAGAGTTGTCTATAGTAGGGTCGGTTGGCGTGCTTTTTGGTCTGTCGGCCATATTGGATTTAACAAAAATAATTTCTTGCATTTGCATCTGATGGCTAGTAGTTGATAGTGTACTTTATAATGCATTATTAGTGTCCACTTCAGTGGTCTGTGTGCATATATAACATAAAAATCCACAAGAAGCACAAAAAAAATTGCTGTTACATAGCTGCCAACTGTAGTGACCACTATGCATGAAAGGGTTAAACCGCAACAGTGCAAATGTAAATGTTGCACACATTAAATGTGAAGCTCTCCCCGTTACTGTCTTGTGTGAATCTCTCTTCCTGCTCTTTGGTAAAGCCCAGCCAGTCCAAAAGAGCTGAAAAGATTCCCGTGAAACAGGCAAAACAACATGTTGCCATTTAGTCCAGGATTCCCAGCCAATGGTCGCCCTTCCACTTATTCCAAATGGCACACGTAATCTCCCCTGCTGCACCTATGCAGAGTTTAGTAAACATGTCTGTCTGTGCCGACTGAACCCTCTTCGCTATTGTGGCACGAAAAAGCCTACCGGATCCCCCCCGAAACCGGGCAGCTCAAAGCGTCTTTTATCGGTGGCTTGTGAGGTGTGAGTAATGGGCCTAAAGACAGTGTAGACCGTAGCTTCTCAACCTGCTACCGCTGGGGCCACATACCAAAGGATCCCATTGGGCAGGGATTGAATAAATCCCCCTCCATGGCTGATTAATTGAGTCCAATAGCTTGGGTGTCAGGAGCAAGATGAGAGGGATTCGGGTGATTGTTGGATAAAAGGTGGGAAAAATGAATGGTTGCTCGGCCAAGGGTCACTTACACGATGCATCTCCTCACGCGCTAAGTAAGCCATTTCCAGCTCATGGTCATAAAAAGCGTCTTGAATTGTTGACGTATTTAAATCTAGCATAATTTCTAAGTATAGGTAACTGTTCATTTCACTTTTCCAAGGCTTAATCTTTGTACCAAAACGAGGAGAAATGTCAGTGTGGGATTGTGAATGACAGCACCAGCTTAAGTTATACGTTGACTCCAAATACCTGTGCAATATAACACCGATCTGTTTCATGGCTGAATTGACTTTTAATTCACACAGTTAAAAAGGTTTTGACTGGAAGTGACTGAAATGGTTTTCAGTCTGAACTGATGACTGGTCAGTTGGAAACCCGAAAATCCAATATTTTTCTGATCAGTAAATTAACAATGCACCATCACAATACCAACAATATTCAGTGTGAAAGTCGTTACTGAGAGAAGAAGAGTGTTTAGGAGCGATCGGAATCAGATTAAATCTGTGGCAGCAAGACAAGGCTTTAGTGAAAAGTGGGGATTGGATATAAGTCGCCAAATTATATTTAGTTATGAACAAACTGACAAAAACAACTGTGATATTGAAATATCTAAATCCAGGTAATTTGATGCTTAATGAAACACAAAGACTAAACCAGCTGTTAGGAAACTCTTTAACAAGAAACAAAAACATTTATATGGATCCAAAACTTAGTTTAATACACAAGAGCTCTCAATATCAGAACCGCATAATTTATTCACAGTAATCGCCAGATAATATGCCCCCGATTTAATGTTTTTGTAAATAGTTTTTAGAAACAGGTGTCAACAGCAGCAGCAAATTGAGTAAAAAATGTCATCTGCAGTAGAATGAGGCACTCTATCGTATTCAGATTTGGTTTTTACATGCAGACCATAGTTTAAACTCGGTATTTTGTAATAAGGAATGAACTAATGCTAAGAACAAATTCACATTAGCCTTAGTAAAACCAGATTTCAAAATCAGCTATTCAAATGTTCACAGTACGAGATAAAATGTCATCTAACTGTGTAACAGTTCAATTAAAAACATGCATGGATCAGTTTCTCAAGACCTTGAAGCATTTTTGTACCATGAGAATCTTTGTCTATCTACCAATAGTCATTTCTTACCACTGAAAAGTTTTTTGTTTTTAAAAACTTTTTTTTTTTTTTTTTAACAAATTGCACAAAAAAAAAATTCTTTTTTTTTTTTTTTTTTTGTAACAATGAGGCCGAATCTTTATGCTCCGTTCCTCTTTTTCTAGTGCGGGACGACGGCCTGTCAGGGCATTGTGAAGCTTCAGAAATAGGATGTTCTCGGATTAAACAATGGCATTACATGAGCCTCAGTAGAAGAGACTGGGAGACCTGCAGCGGCTGACTGAAACGGAGACAGACACTGAGAGGTTCAGAGGAGATGTCGGAGAAAGAGGAAAGAGAGTTGGCGACGAAGGAGCCAAAGGTCGGGGGAGTAAGGATGGGGTTAGGCCTGATTTTGTGCGGACCAGCAGGCAGGTTTAGCGAGAGCTGCTACATCCATCCTCACTCACTCTTTCTCTATTTCGTATTCTCTCAATTTTGCTTAACAAGTTCATTTGTGCGTAGGTCTTCATCGGGGTATGGCAAGCCAAGTGATGCGCGAGACTGGCCCGCGGAACTGTTGGCCCTCGCAAGCTGTTCACCTGCAGCCCTCCACTCGCAAACGCACGCCGACCCACAGACATAAGCAGTGTGTTTATGTTAGTGCAAGAGCACTAGATGCATCCAGAACTGCCAAAAGCCTGAGCAAATGCTGTGTGAGTTGTCTTCAAGCTGTTGTATTTCCACAACATCGGCTGTCGAATCAGAATTGAAGGAGGCTCACAGACTTGTTTTGTTGATCGTAGCGCTCGCATACTTAGCCGATTAAAGTGTCGGTTTGAGGGCGCATAAGTATTGCGCGATGACGACTGACTGCTTTAGAACTCGTCAGGGAAGCTTCTGGTTTCTCCTAGAGCATGGTGACTTTCTGTGTTTATTCCTGTGTTTTTAGAGCTTTGTCGCAAAAATCATGGAAAAGGTATTTCTCTCTTAAGAACAGCCAGTCTCTTTTAGGTTGCAACAAACGGCTTTTACCACCTGGCCTTGAGTCAGACACAGTCCAAACGAGGATGTAGCGCTGCAGTACTAGAAGAAAATGACCATGAGCTAGATGACATGTGCAACCTTTTCAGGTTGCACATGTCATCTAAAAAAAAAACTGTTTTACATCATTCATTTCCCCCCTAAATATACCAGGTTGTTTTTAAATCAAACACAGATTTGTTCACCAAATCTTTTCATTTGCATTGGAAAAACAACAAAAATCTTACCAAGTAATTTTGGCCTCATTTCTAGTGCAAATATTTCATCCATCCATCCATCCATTTTCCGTTCACCCTTGTCCCTTAATGGGGTCGGGAGGTGCAGGTGCCTATCTCCAGCTACGTTCCGGGTGAGAGGCGGGGTCACCCTGGACAGGTCACCAGTCTGTCGCAGGGCAACACAGAGACACACAGGACAAACAACCACGCACTCACACACTCACACCTAGGGACAATTTGGAGAGG
>CAEGAE010073459.1:0-16312 GCA_903067095.1 Girardinus metallicus
TGGATGGATGGATGGATGGATGGATGGATGGATGGATGGATGGATGGATGGATGGATGGATGGATGGATGGATGGATTGCAATGCTGTGGGCAGTGTAAACTGAGTTGCATTAAGTTTGTATTTGTCTGACCTTTTGCTAGAGAGTTGAATTATTTATGCATGTGGTGACAGTCCCTGTTAAACATTAAATCCTCAACTCTTTTGCAATAAGTGATCATGTGCAAAATGTCAATATTACCTCCTGTATCAGGAAACACAGTGAAAACTTTGAATAGAAATTGTATTTGTTCAAACACGGAATTTGTAAATTTAAATTTTACATGTAAAAGCTGTTTTCCCATGAACGCTGAAAGAAATGAAACTATTGATCTCTTCAGGGATAAATAAAGTATATTCTGTTATATTCTACTCTATTCTCTTCTATTCTAATATGCAGTAACTCCCCAATCACACCTATCAGAAATGGAAAACACAATCAGAATAACAGTATTTTTTGTAATAACAAAAAGCTAGAAGTATTTCATCAAATAAATAACACAAAAGAGTAACTATAGAGACACTAAAACCACTTGTTGTAGCACACATGATGCAGACAATGGAGAAATGGTAGACGATATCAGGAAAATTAGTAGGAGATTCTCCATTTTAGGGAGTACAGATTTCTGTAGACTCACTTTCCAACACGACTCCCACACATTTAGGCAAGGGTGTATCAAGTTCAGGTCAGTGACTTTACAGTCTGTGCTAGCACTCACATCACTGTCACTGGGCTTGAATCTAATAATAAATTGTTCCCTGGATGGAAACAA
This sequence comes from Girardinus metallicus, assembly GCA_903067095.1. NCBI lineage: Eukaryota > Metazoa > Chordata > Actinopteri > Cyprinodontiformes > Poeciliidae > Girardinus > Girardinus metallicus. The sequence goes on from CAEGAE010073459.1 coordinate 811, forward strand.
TTTACAATAATGTGCATCACACTGACATTATATAGATTTATGTTGCACGGTACGACAGCTTTGTCTCATTTAGGCTGCAAAAAGGAGCATTACACTTCTCATCTCTTTGATGGTTCTGTAAGAGAGAGCCACCACACCGTCATCGGCTTCTTTGCTGATGTTATGACAGCTTCAGGAAAATCAGGAAAACCACAACAAGGTAGACAGCTCACATGCAGCAGCAACACGTGAAGCCTACTGATAACACAAAGCCAGGTTTGCTAGAGCAGTGCAGCTTGGTGGTTAACACATTCACCTCCTGAGCCGTTCTCTTCCTAACTATTTGGTGGGAAGAGAAATTCTGGATATCTATGTAGAATTCTGATTTGTAAAAAAAAGAAAAATATTCAGATGTGTTCAGTTAAAGATTCCACTGTATTTCCAAATATCTTTGTACTTAAAACAGTTATTGTACAACAAACAGTTATTTCATGCCATTTGTTGGCATAAAAACAAATGTCTTGATTGCTGTAAAGATTCTAATAAATATTTTTGTATTACAAACAGCATTAATACAATAAGATGACATTTTTAACCAAATGTAAATATAAACAGATTTTTTTGTTTGTTTTGTTTTACGTTACAACCACAAAATTTAATGTATTATACGATGATTTAATGGAACAGATCAAAAAAAGGTGCCTAATTGTTTAGTGAAAAAAAGATGACATCTGGTTTCCAAAAAAAATATTTACAAATGATTGTTTGAAAATGTGACATTAATTGTATTCAGCCCCTTGAAAGAATATTTGGTAGAGTCAGAGTTGGATGCAATTCCAGCTTTAGATCTTTAAGGATATATCTTGACAAGCTTTGCACATGGTTTGCCAATTTTCCTTTGCAAAACATCAGAACTTAAGTCAGATTATAAGGATCTCTAAACATCAATTTTCAGCTTGTGCCAAACATCCTTAATTAGATTTAGGTATAATTATGTCCTCTGTGTAGCGTGTGGAAAGCTGCATGTGGGGTGGGATTTGGCTTCTTCACAGCAATTGAACAAACTTGCCAGTTTTCTGTAATGGCAGAATTTCTGGAGGGGATGACTAATAGTTGCCCTGTCAACACATTTCTCCAACTGACCTGTGGTTCTGTGTAGATACTTCAAAGTTACCATGGGCCTCTTAGCTGTTTTTCTGAATAATGCTATTCCTGTCTTGGTCTGAAGTTGTGACAAAAGCTTCCCATTTTCAGATGACTTGTGTGAACAATGCTCTGATGTAAGGGGTTATTACAATGCAAAAAAAGTTTAAGAGGTCTTGTAAGGCACTACATGCTGTGGTCAATAGTGATTTTTTTTTCCTCTAATTTGGAGACATGGAATGCTATGGGTTTTTTTCTTTATAACCTCATTAAGTCTCTATACCTTATACTGGATATGCTCATAATGCCCAGATACTTTTTTCTCCCCTAATAACGCTGTAAAGCTGGTTGCATTGGTGTGAAATTAGTCTGCTGCACTAACGATTGTCTAAATCCTTGTGTTGAGAGCTGCTTGTTGGGTAGAAATGTATCACTCTGTGTGCGGTTTGCCTCTGCGGTAGAAAGGTGACTGGTGCGTGCTGTGAACGGAGCACTGGCAGCCAGCGTATCATATCTCTTTTTCCTGAACCCCTGCTTACACATTTGGCATTTAGTGAACCCCACACTGCAACAAAGGGATTTTTTATGATGGCCTTTAGACTAGATCTCTTGTCCTTTGCAAAAATGGGTCTCTATTTAAGTAGAAGGGATGTTTTTGTAGCACCTATTGAAAACTAAGCCTATTGAACAGCCTATTCTGATATTATGAGAGTTTGCTGAAGAACTGGCTTTATTATGCGCTGTCTACAACTCAAATATTTCCTTTGAAGTGCACAAGTAATGTGTGTCAATCACCAGCAGCCCTCTCTTTTACCACACATCAAAGTTGCTTTGTGTTAGTGCTTATTCCTCAGGATGAATAATGGATCAAAGATAGAAAGGCAGCTGATGCCCAGGCCTTGGGAGAACATCTTCAGAGAGAGGAGACCCAGTTTGATTTTCATTAACCACAAAAAAGAAGCACCTCCTCTGCCCTTTGGAGATAAACAACAAACAGATAGATGTCCCACTGGAAATCTAACACAAATTCTTCTGTGTAAGCACATAGGTAAAGAGGAAGTATTTCTCCCTTGTGCTAATTTTATCTCTTCTGTACCCTTAACAGGAAAAAATGATATATTTGGAGAAATGATCCATCTTTACACCACACCTGGGAAGTCCAATGCAGATGTGCGTGCTCTGTGTTACTGCGACCTCAGTACCATTCAGAGAGAAGACCTGCTGGAGGTGCTGGATATGTACCCAGAATTCTCTGACTATTTCTTCAACAACCTGGAGCTTACCTTCAACCTCAGAGATGATCCAACAAAGGTTGAAATGCTTAAAGCCGTTTAAGAAAACACACAGATTCACTCATAAGTTTGTGCATGCTCCTTAAGTAAACCTGTGCCATTATTTTTTGGGCCACTAATTTTACATTTGAGCCCTTCTTCTCTTGCTGTGGAATTACACAACAAATTGCAACAAATTACTGAAGTGAGTTCTAAAATCAAGAAATAGATGCTGAAGTTTAACTTTATACAGTGTTTTGATGGCTATGAAAAGACATGAGTTTTTTTCTTCAGTTTTCTAAAATTAAACCACACAGTTCCCCTATAATAAATTCCAACTTGTGCACCCAACTCAGATTTGTTTTTTGTAAATGATAAAAGTTGTATGTTTTATCTTCAATCTGACCCACTAAAACAAATGCTTAAAAGTAATTAAAATATGTATGACTTTTTTTGCCAGCTATGAGCATACTTCTTCTGAACAGAACGGTGTTTTGTGTTTTCAACTATTGAACATTTGTTAGATTCTAATATTTTTGCACAACTTTTGAATTATTAAAATTTTTGACCATTTTATTTAGTTAATTCAATCTACTCTTTTTAGTCTGTTGGTGTCCAAGAGGGTGATCCAGATGCTGATGATAATAGAAGCATGAAAAGAAGAATCTCATTCACCCCAGATATACCTACAGGTTAGTAAAGACTTGCAAGGTATGCACAGCTATTAGAAATATGCTCTTTATTGTTGGTTTTTAAGAGTCTGTGATCTATGTGGAATATATTCTGTTGTTTTTCCCATTGACTTCTTGATTAATTTCCCCCAGAGGAAAACAAGGACGCAGATAAGGATATTCAAAAAGAGAGAGGCTCTAACTCCTGCCTGAAAAGGTGCTCAGTGGCCCTGGGTTCTTCCTCACTCAGTGTTCCAGTCCTGGACTCAGACCTTATTGTGAGAGACGGCTTAGACAGAAGACCCTCTATAGAAGGTAGGATAACCTATTTATAGCTATAGTGCAGAAATAATTTTATCTTCAAGCTATTTCTGAGAATTTACTGGGTTCGAAGTGGATATGACCTTAAAGATGAATGTGGTGTGTGATTTTAAAAAATTACTTTGACCTCCCAATTTTTTTGACAAATGTCTTGGCATCGATTTTTTTTTTCCAGGAAGTCAGACTTTCTTGTGATCTTTTACAATTGTATTGATCATTTGTTTTGTAGGTTTTCTGAAGGTTCCCAAAGCTTTTCTTTGGAGTCACTGATTGCTTGTCTGGTTTTTGCATCAGAACATGACAGCTGATTGTGCAGTGTGTGCTTAAAAAATATAGAAACTGGGCAAATGGCGGACACAAAGGAAAAAGTATCAGGCTTGAAAAATCTATCAGCAGTGAAAAGTCTTAAGTCTTAATAAGTGGAAGGGAAAAAGTCTAACAAAGATCTGAAACAGGACTTGAGAGATGAATCCTCCGTCACATAATGCTAATACCTATTTGGAAATCATTTATTATGTTAGAGTAAAATTGTCAAACTTTGTTTAGTAGTGTTCATTTAACTAACAGTTTTAACAATCAGCTCATCAGATATCAAAAAATTGAATTCAAATTAAATTGGTCCTTTGCAAACTGTCTGTTGACTTTGTGAACACAAAGCTGGTTCATCTGTTTGGATTAAAAGGAGCTTTTAATCCAAACAAACTTAATTCATTGGTCAGAATTAAGTGGATTAACACACGCAAGAATAATTCGCGAAAACAATCGACTGGTACAAAGTTGAAAATTATTGATGAACAAAACATTTAAAGGACCTTCAGAAAGATTGCAGTACTATCGACTAAGAAGACCAGGAAAGGTTACAAAAAGTTATTGCTTTCTGGAAGCGATGTGTAAAGAAATTAAAAATTATTTAAAACTTTGCACAGGACTGTAAATTGATTCCTCCGAGTTATTAGGTGCAGGTTGCTACTTCCAGGAAAGAGACACTTTTGCCTTCAAAACTGCCTAAATTCTTTGTGGCCTACAGTCAACAGAATGTCAGGGAAACTTCCAAAGATTTTTGAAAGTTTCCGCACAGCTATTTAGTCAATTAGTGAACTTCTCCTGAACACACACAAGAAACCAGAGTGAAAACAGAGAACAGTAATCTTAATTCTCTCAAATAGCAGACTTTAACTATAAGTGGGCAATGTTTCTGTTTTGTTATGCTTTGGTACTATTTGGTAACATTTTTCAAAGTAGAGTGATGGATGCATTAAACAAACATTCTGCTTAGGTTTAAAACAAGGAGGTTTTTGTTGAGTAGACAAATGAGCTGATTTGAAAGGGTTGAACTGAAAATATTAGCTAGAAATTAGTTTATCATTACACCACTGCAAAAAAGTATTATTCATTATAATCTAAAATATGGACCCTAAAGACAACCTATTCCAGTCATCCTGAGGTTCCTCCTCAGAAAAAGTCTCTCCTTTGAAGGCAATTGGAGATCTGAGTGAAAAAAATCTGAAGACTGGTCTGTATTTAATCTGTGCAGCTCATGCTTTGACAAAACCACCTGCAAAGAACACTCTGTCAGATAAAATTGTTGAACTAGCCTGGTCGTTGTTTAAACCCACAAAAGGGGGCACAGCACATATCACAGTACAGCCTGCAGGAAACTGCCGTGTGCCCAGCAGAGATAACAACAGGGCAAACATTTGTTGCAGAGTCCACCTGCAACAAAAGCGTGATAGATTACAAGGACAAACCTACACACAGCTCTGGAGCAAAGATTAATTACATTCTATTTTGGTTTTCTTTTTGTGTGGTGAGGATGTTGTTCTGAGCCACATATGAAAAATGTAAAGCACATGTGTTGGTGTGGTTGTCTAGATCTGCGTTGTGATAAATGGGCCTGTAAGAAGCGTGAGGACTACCTGGATGAGTCAGCACAGATCCAGGACCTGAGAGAGGACGATAATTCTGCCAGCGAAATCACATACGGCGAGGTGGAACAACGCTTAGGTCAGCTTCAGGAGCACTTAAACAGGTACAAATTTTTAGAGTCAGCAAAATGAAGGTCCATCCTAATTTTTCTGTCATACTCTATGAATTAACCGGAGTGGAAACTTTATTTGTTCATACAAACATGATATGTTTTTTTGGTTTGCTTATTTTTTACAAATATATAGTTAGAAATCTGTGTGGATGTTTTTTTTCTATTCGTTCTTTTAATGAAGTGGAGGTTGCAGCTGCTGTTTTTGTTTAGACAGATATAGGACAGAAATCTCAGTGCACCTATATTTATATGTGGAGGCACAATAGCAAAGAGTGAGAATTAATCTAAATCAGAAAAAATAAGAACAAACCTGACTAGCTAAAAGTTGTTGAAGTGCATGCAAAATTTACAAAGTTAGATGCTAAAGCTATGTGTAAATAAAAACTGAACAAGTTACGAGTAATTGTCAGGCAATATGAATTTACCCTCTAGAAAACAGGTCAGCTGGTGCTGATGCTAATGTCTAGAGATTTTCCAATGATTAATGGTTTAGGTCAGGGTTAGAAAAACTTATTATTGCTCATTTAGCTTTACAGATTACACATAAACTTCATACATAGGATCTATGGTGATGAATTTCTAAGAACATTATAGGTTATAAGATGTGGCTCCAAATAAGTGGATTGTCTGAATTCTTGTGACTTCAATTAAAGTTTTGTATGTTTTGTACTTACATTTGTGTCTCTACTGCTCCTAGAAACTGTCAAAAAAAAAAAAAAAAAAAACATTCAGATACCGCTTACAGCATCCTTGCTGGATCCACTTCCTCTGCTTCTGGGTTTGACTCAGGGTCAAAGATCTATGATTGTTGTGCATCTGTTTGCAGCCAGTTTCACATGCATAAAGTACGAGCATAAGCATTGATTTGGGTGGCGTGACCAGCAACAGCTTATTTGCATAAAGTGACAAGAGGGCCTAAAACATTCTGAAGCGAGGAAGTGAAATCTTATCTGAGAATGATGTCTAGCAAAAGATGTAATTAACATATTTTGAATAGACTTATGGGCAATAAAAAATTGAAGGAAGCATCATAAGTGCCCATTAACTTTTTTTAAACCTTGTGTATGACAATGCATAAGCTAGAGCATAGTTCCAAAAGTGTCCTAAATTTCAGACTGACATAACAAATTTGTGCTACTAAAGAAATTCTAAAAATATATTTTTCATAAATGTGTGCATCATAAGGTAAAAACACTGAAATTACAAATGCAATTCACACATGTGATTTTAAATTAGATTTGAGATAGCAGACAAAAAAATAGAAGAAAAAGAAACAGCCACAACAGCTTGAAAGTTGAGCTGGGAAACAAGACAAATCAGGTGACTTATCTTGTTGAAAAAAAAAAAAACATAGCTTCTTTTATTTAACTCTGATATTATATTTACACAAACAAATCACTCCATAGCCTCTGAAAAATCCCAAATGAACAAAACTGAACTCAGACAAAACTGAACTTACCAATCTGACCACCATCTGATGGCACAAATAAATCTGACAAGGGGTAACTAAACACAAGATGATTCATATCTCTAACAAAACTTGGACATGGGCCCTAAATACAAACTGCTAACAACATACAAGAAACTACTTAAACTAAAGCATACACATTTATGCCTCTTTAGCGTGAGCTAGCGGTGAAATCCAATAAGCCCCCTTTGAATTTAGCTGCTTTGAAACCTGGCCACCATTTTTTGTTTTAAGCAAGGCTCCCAGGGACCTTGTAGATCGCTGAACACCAGCATATGAAAGACAAACTAACTAAATGCATTGAAAGTGTGCATAAACATTCTTAATGGGTTAGTATGGATAAATAAAAGGCATAAATGCACATATTATGCTGAATGACAATTACTGACTTCTATGCTGTGTGGCCACCTTGAACATACAGCTATTTAAGAAAAATATTCAGCTGACACTGGGGGAAAAAGAAGCAGAAGCCGTATTTATGCAACTACCACTTCAAAGTTGTTTTTTCACTACTTTCCTTTAAGAATGACATAGTTCATAATATTTTTACATTGTCACCTCCCACACTGTTGAAAGAAGAGAAAACGAGCATTGCATGTTCATGAGTAGGTGGAGGAAGACAACGAGCTGGCAGAATCTGTTGTAGGAATCAGAGTGGGAGGCTGGATCTACTGGAAGCAGGATATATTGCATCTCCGCAGAACCACAGCATATTAAACTTGAGAATGAGTTGGAGCAAAGTCTGTGCTATTTTTAAGAGGTGTTAAATAGAACAAAGGAGAAAGAAAGTGATGACTAAGGACAAAGTCTGAAAGAAAAGTTTAAAATAAAATCAATGTTTTTTCAGGTTGTTTTCTATAAACAGACATTTTATTCTCGCCGTTTTGTGAATGAGGAGTAACGTCGTCCATAGATACTGTAGCAAGCTTGCAGCCACCTGAACTGCATGAGTTATTTTTAGCTGGGATTGTAGCAGCGAATGTGAGAAGGTATCACTGGGATAACTCATTTTACAGTGCACAAATAAAACATCTCATCCACTGCACTATACCTGACCTTATTTTCTCCCTAATGCACACTGGCTGCAGGATCTGCAGCACTCTTCTGTCATCTTGAGTTTTTCCTGGCTTAACATGTCTGAAAGCATATGGCAGAGGAAGGAAAAGGGATGATGTAATATTTTCTGTGAAAGCCTCTTGAAAATAACCCCCCCATCCCTCCCTCGCTGCCCCTCAAAATCAGTTTGTTACATAAAAGGAAATATGTTTCTGCTTATGGAATTCATTGTATCTCAGATAAAATAATTGAGTGATATCTGGTCCTAATTAGATTGACTTAACAAATATAATAAACTAATTTGCACAATAAATGGTGAACTCACACCTCCCACACAAAGCTCATTATCACTGCTTGCCGGAGCAGTATTAGTCTTCCAGCATGTGTTTCCACACCTTTACGTTTTCTTCATCAGTCCTTCAGAAAAGAGCACATAAGCTCCATCTACCGCTCAGTGACATTCACCGGGTGTTTTTAGCCCTCATTAGACTCACCCAGAGTTATACATTCAGCTCTTCTTGTTTTGGTAATGCTAATTCATTGTTTTGGGTCTTTTTCAGGTTGGAGTCGCACTTGATATCAGACATTCAAACCATCCTGCAGATGCTGCAGAGACAGCCGACTCTAGGACCCCCTGCCTACAGCACTGTGACAGCCAGTCCAGAATATCAAAGATCCGCTGTGAAGGTTCAGCCAGTTGCTCTGTCTGCAAGCCATTTATTCAGCCATACAGACACTCAAGTATGAAGGCTTTCTTCATTCAGAAGTCTGAAATTTTGCTTAAGTATTTATGTTGTTTGAACGTTATCACATTAAGTCAAGTTGCAACCATAATCTTCTATGTTAGCGATGGGATTTTATCTAATATATCAACAAGCAGCAAAAGGTGAAATCCACAAAGTGACATGGATTTGATATCAATTTTCTACTCTGATACCCCTCCATGAAGTCAATTAGTAGTATACTTGTGTAGACAACTAACACAAGCTTTTCCAAGTCACTTAATTAGTAAATAACATATGTGTGTATAAAGTAATTTCAAGATAAATCCTGCTTACTTATGGGCCCCAGAGTTTTGTTTGTCAATATTAGTTTTAGCAACTCAGGTGGAGGAATATGTCAACAGGACAACTATGCAATAATAAATTTGGCCTGTATGAAAAGGTGGCAAGAAAAAAAAACAATTGTTGAAAGAAAGGCATTAGAACGTTGTCTTAAAGTTAGTCACAAAGCTTTGTACAAGAGAATGAAAACAGGTGGAAGAGCGTGCTCTAGTTGATAATAGTAAAATAGATTTTCTTGTAGCCTGAGTACAAAACACAACGTTACAGAAAACTTCATTTTACCTACTCTCACTACCCACATTGTAAAAAATACTCTAAGAAGGCTAAAAGTTGATGAGAAGATGGATGCAGCTAAATGTAGGGCCATCCCAAAGAAAATGTGTTAGAGGCTGCAAAAACTTCACCAATTTTTATCTGTAAAGCATTTCAAAACTGAATAATTTTTCTTTCACCTCACAAATATAAACTTTATTCTGATGTTTCATACGTTTCTGGTTGTACCATGACAAAATGTGAAAAAAAATATATATTTTTGCAAGAGACTATATGAACTGTAAATATAGAGCACACAATATGTTTGAGATGCTAAACCTATTTTTAATATTTTCCTTTTTATTCTCAGGGCCCCAGCCAAAAACTGGAGAGCACCATTCAGGAATCCAAAAACTCAGAGTCCAGCGAGGCCATTGTGAATGCACCCATAGAGGACAGCCTTACAGCTTTTTTTCGACAAAGACATGCAGACATGCATCAGCAACAACAACAGATCCCAGCAAATCAAAAGCCAGCGCCGATCCCTCTTCCAACTCAAACCTCATCTGCCTCCTGCTCTTCTGCGCTGCCCTCTGGCCCTGACCACACCTCAGAAAGACACCACAGACGTGTCTCAGACTCTGAGGTTCCCAGGACATAAATTCTCTGCAGCACCATATGATAATATTGGAATTATTATGCTGTAATTAATAAGTAGCACTCTTTTGTTTGCTTGTTTTATCAGCATGCTGGCACAGACATCTGCATCTTAAAATGGCTGTGTTAAAGAAAGGAGAATATATTTCATTGTGCATGTGGTGAAGATGTTTTTTTCCTTCTCTATCTGTCTTTTTGGAAGAAGGAAACTAACAAGAGTTGCATATTTTGGCACTTTTTAAAAAAGATATTTAAACGTGAACTCATTTTATCCTAAAAGTCCACATGACGCCAGAAGTCTGTTTAACTAAGAGGAGACTGTTGTTATAGACAACACTTTCTTTTATTGGCATTAACAGTTGGTTGTATTAGAGCAAAGATAGTATGCCTATTTAGAGTTTTGTAAGATTTTTCCTTATATTCTGCTTTAGCTTTCACAGTCAGTTCCATTAGAGCGGGACAACAGACCAGGGTCAACCAGAATGAAGAGCAACCATCTATTGAAAAACCTGGTTGGGTCACCAGTGTACCAGTCTTACCATTAACACATTTACTTACCGATACAGGGAAAACCAACGTGACAATCAGAGAGCAATGTGTCACTCAGTATCATGTCTGAACAAGAAAACCTGACTGACCTACCTCAAACAATTGCTGGTCTCTCATAGAAACCAGCAACTTCTGCATTATTTCACCACATACAAGATTTTTTATTTACTCTGGCATCAGTTGTCCCAAAAGTTGACTCAAATCATTTCATATTTAAAATCTTGTTTTTTGAGGGATTGATAAACATCTTATGCGAGATTTTAGGAAAAATAGGGTCGAAAACTATCACTGACTGTTAAAAATATATATCTTTTTTCTTATCTGGCAGATGGAGACAGTGATGGTGACAGGGAGTCACACAAACTCCCTAAATGCAGAGATTGGATCCAAAGAAAGACATAAACAAGTCAAGTTGACAGGTGTTTGCTGCCAGGGTCCCACTTGTGTAGAAAGGAAGAGTGCACTGATAGCAGAAAGCTACCAATGCACTGGTAATGGATACTCAGGATGTTGAAATGAGGATAGTTGACACACTGAGGATAGTTAGCATAAGCTAAGCAAGATTAGACATTATGAGGTTGGAAAACTGCGGGCTGGTCCAATGAGTCACAATTTCAGCATGGATATTCAAATGGTGGGGTCAGAATTTGGTGTAAATATCAAAATTTGAATTCACCTTGTCTTGCATCAACAGTTAAAGTTAGTGGTGGTGGTGTATTGGAGATAATTTCTTGGTACCAAATGAACATTGTCTGAACAGCATCGGCATAGAGTATTATTGCTGACCATGTTCTTTATGAGGATAACATATCCCTCTTCTGACGACTTCTTCCAGGAGGATAAAGCTCAGTGTAACAACTCCCAAATCATCTCAAACTGTTTTGAACATCACAATGAGTTCATTCAACTCCAGTTTCCTCCACAGTCAACAATCCTCAATCTAAGAAAGCACCTTTGGGATGTGGGGGAACATGAGATTTGCATCATGAATGTGCAGCTGACAAATCTGCAGTAACTGCATGATGCTGTCATGTCAATATGAATCAAAATCATGGTTTTGGCACCTTGACGAATCTTTGCCACAAAAAGGTGTGGCTAATAAAATGGCCACCATGTGTTTTTTCTAATTACTCACCAGGACTCATCTACTGTATAACCTGCTGCCAAATAATGTAGCATTTTATCAATCATTGTTGATGTATTCAAGCAAAAAAGCAAGAACAAAAAAATGAAGCTTTTGGTCAAGATTGTTAATGCTGGTTGTTGACAGGCCGTCAATCTTTTCAAGTCTGGCAGGCAGCTGGTGAGCACACATGTTTGTTCAAACTGTTGACCCTCTGCAGCATGTGACTTTGAAACTAAGGGTGTGAGCCAACGCAAGGCTTGGCACTGCTTTGTGTCCTCATTAGAACCTGAAGTGTGAGGAGGTGACTTTGTTACAGCAGGAAAAATGATGACGCAGTGGTTCTTTTTCCATTTTCTGAAATCTTTGCATAGTACCTGACACTAAGGGTCTGACAAGCCAGCGGGGAAAAGAAAAAAAAAAAAGCATTCTGCAAATTTCCTCTCCTGGGACAGGGGATATCGCACGGTACTGACTACATGGATACCCTTAACAGTCACTGCTGAACCTGATCATTATACCCCATCTATAGTCTGAATCCTGTGTGGGTTACACAAACTATTTCCTAGAACTTTTAGAGCGATTCAGCATTACTACTGAGGTGTGTGAACAGTTTTCTCATCTTTAGCTGTATGCCTATATTCTTTGCAGTGTGACTCAGGGGCTACGGATAATTGCACTGCAACATACATCACAGTACACTATATATTTAAATGATGTGCATTATTATTATTATTGCCATCACTGATGTGCACCTACTGCACTATATTAAGCAGAATGCACCGTGCATGCTTGTTTGAGCAAATATCATAACATGCAGATTTGAGGATTATCTGCTGTTATCCCTGCCTCGGACACGCAAGTACGATGCAGTGCATGTGTTGTAAATTCTATTTATATACTGTTTTGCACTGATTTCAAGCCCAAGGTAGCACAACATAAAATGATGTCAGCATTCATGTGTTTTTTTAATGTATGTTAAGATATGATGTGGCAGAAAAAGACAAAATTAATTATGGAATTTCACTTAATCGTACAGTAGGATCTGTTCTAAAGAAGGCTCCAAACAGGGACTTGTGCCTATACTACCAGTGATAAGTCAGCCATTTTTACAAGTAACAAAATCACATTCATGAATTCCATTCTATGCCCGTGTTATTTTGGATAATGTCCACCTTACTAAATATTATTGAACAGCTGCAAAATAAATAATATATTATTGTATGGTGTAAATAGTATTTTTTACTCTATCATTTATTTATGAGATTCTGTAAAACAATAGATTATGCTTGTTTTGAAACTATGGAAGCAATAAATGAAAAAGTGTTGAAGTTGTGTCTTTCACTTTTTATTTTAAATTATTAATTTTCTCAATTTCTCTGTTTTCTGCAACATGTTGATTTACTCTATTTTAATAACAATGTTATCATTGTGTTATTTCAGATTAAATTTAATGCCTAAATGATTTGTATTTAAGATTTTTTGCTTTGATATGGATTAATAAGTCACCCTACTTTTGATCTTAAGTGCCTAAATAAAACTTAAGTATAAGAAAAAGAATTAATTCCAAAGTAAATTACTGGAGTCTAAATGGATTTTTCAAACCACAATATACAGTAAAGGAAAGAATACAAAATTCGTTTTTTTATTCAAAAGGTTTTATATACTAGGGCATGCAGGTGCCTCTTGCTAAATTACACAAATACTGATATATTTCAACTGTTTCTTTAAAAGTCCAAAATGTATTTTTTCAGAAAATTTGAATATAATGAAAGACGGTTTTTGTGCAGGTATGTCATGCAAATGTCTACACAACCATAAGTAAAACAGCTGATTTCACAATTGTCCAGCAGACAGTCACAAACACCCTCCACAGGACAGGTAATCCACAAGCAGTAATTTCTAAAACTGGCTACCCATCAATGGGAAGTTGAGTGGAAGAAATATGTGTAGAAAAGGCTTCTAAAAGTAACAGGGATAACCAAAGTCTTGGGAAGATTTTGAAGCAAAACACATTCAAGAGTGTGGAAGAGATTCGCAAGACTTGAAATGCAGCTATAACCAGACATATTGAAGACATGGAATATATCTGCCGCAGTCCTTCCGTAAAGCCACTCCTAAACCAAACACCATGTAAGAAGTATCTTACTTTAAGGAAAAAGCACTTTTCACTGCACTGTACTGTAAATTGAGATTAGATAGCCTTAAGAATTTACATCATGTAAATGCTTTAAACACACCACTTTCTTTATCATTAATCTATATACGAGTATCTCTTTGCAGTTGATTACAGAAAAAAATATTACCTCCAGTCATTTTCCTTCTTATTTATTGAGACGCACCTGTATGTGTAATGTTGAAGTGTTTCATAAATGTGGTTTGTATCACTGTTATCAAACAATGACATCTAGTGGCCACTTTCAATATTAATTTGATTTTGGGGAAAACGAAAGTAAACTAAGTTTTGTTTTCCAGGGTAAGCTATTACGTGAAGAAGTGAATCGTCATACTGGAAAGGCTGGGACTTTTAATTTGAGTCGGAGCTGTAGTCGTTTGGATTATCGGACACTGCAGTCATGGCTTCTGATAATGATGAAATACTTGAACGTCGCATTGAATGCTTAAAACCGAGACTCCAGCAGATTATAAAGGTAGACGAAGTACTACAATATTTACATTTAGAATCTGGACAAAAAGAGCAGATCAGACAGAAACTGAACACGGAGGGTAATGAATCGGCTGCGAATTTGCTTATTAGTGTGGTAGTTGAGAGGCCGCATCCAGACGGCTGGTTCAGGGCCTTCGTTGATGCGTTGCTTCATGGAGGCAGCGCTTACGCTGCTGACTACTTGCAGTTAAACCTCCCAGACCCCGAAGTGGAGTCGGAGAATGACTACTATGTCAGGTTAATTCAGTTATTTACTCCCAGTCTGGAGGACATGAAAACAGAAGAAGTGTTGAATCACTGTCAACGTCTCCTTACTCCTGCGGACCAAGAGAAGGTAAGTGCAAAATAATAATAATTGAATGGGAAATGTCAAATTCGCTGTTAGTTTGAATTTATAAAGAATAAAATTAATGTTATCAGTCGTTTGTTTCGTATTGTTGCATCTTATTTGCTAGAATTCAAAGCAATCTATAAATGAAATGTTTCAAATCGAGTTCTTATGTGACCACAAGATGGCAGTATTGAATGCAAATGGAAGTCCACCATTTCTCCTCCTACCCTCAGGTTGCAGAAATGTCACATAAACCCACTTTATTTTGTTCAAAATCTAGATTTTGGCTGAAAAAACAAACCACGGAAACAGACGTGGAGCCTGTGAACTTCTGAGGAGGATCGTGAGATGCCGACCTGGCTGGTTCTCTGAATTTCGGGAAATTCTGCGTGCCACTGAACACAAACACCTTTATGAGCTCATTGGAGGATCACCTGAGTGTAAGAAACCGAGTAAGTGTCTAACCTTCCTCTGCTCCTGGGGAGCACAGTTGTTGAAGGAAAGGCGATGAGGCAAAGTCTAGGCACAGTGGAATTTAAGGAGATTTAGGAGTGTTATGCATCTCAGTAATTACATGGATTCCAATATCCCTAATTCAGTTTCTTGAGTAATTTCCTATTAGCAAATGTTTATTCTACTGAGTAACTTTATTACAACTGTAATTCGGTTTTCATCTATGCAGAGTTTCTGTTTCTCAGCTTCATTTTGATATAGTGTAAAGATAGAAACATTTAATTACTTTTGGATTTTCAGAAAATGTAGCTGCAGCAGAAGAGAAACCGTCCGAAAGCTGTCAGAGTGAGGAGCCCATGGAAATCAGTGGCACCGAGGAATCTCAGGATGATGCCACAGGTCTTACAGAATATGTCTTCTCAATGTATAATGCAATTAATTTATATTTATATATATAT